>JBBBDQ010000942.1:4912500-4991973 GCA_037127315.1 Ascarosepion bandense
ATAACCCAATTTTTTTCAATTATCAATTTTTGATATTTATCGGAGATACCTCAACACAAAACCTAGCTAAGAACATGCACAAATGCTTATAAGTACAACTGTGTAAATTTGCAAGAAAATCGGTTCAGCCGTTTCAGAGTCTATAGGTAACGGATACACACACAGACACACATACCTATACACAAAGTTCCATTTATAAATAAGTTTAGATTTAGATAATGATGAGTGCTAACCACTGAATCCCTATGTCATTAGCATACCCTGTTCTTCATTAGAGAGAAAGTAAGATCATCATCTGTATTTCTCTATACTTCTGAGATGAGGTAGTATTTGTATTATTTGAACTGTTGTTCTCATCTTATAACATTTTGGCCGTTGTACACTCTGGCCTTCCAAACCAAACCTTTTATTTCAATCACTGAGATATATCATTCTCATTCCATGTGCAATCCTACTTCTGGTAGCCATGTAGTTATCTCCCTTTAACTTAATTCTTTTAAGTTATTTGGTATTGACCTCACAACTCATTGGGTCAAGTCACTGGAATTAACTAAAGTTATCCACTGGGCCATGTGTCCTTAAGGACATCAGTGTATGAATTTATTACTTATAAACCTAATATCTGAATAACCATTTTCTTACCAGAGCTCATATTGCAATCTTTGACACTAATGATTTTCTCTAGCATTCCGTATTACTGGTTTCCATATTGTATTCATTTCTATGCTTGGCCAGCTTAGGAGATTTTTGTAGCCTAGCATGTGTGTCGATTCCTTAAGTTTACTTAGTTTCCAATGAATAATCAATTATTTCAACTTAATTTTATCTTAAAAGAATAATCAATTATTTCAACTTCATTTTATCTTACCTTAAGAGAGTGAACCAGTTTTCTTTTCTTTCCACAGCTACATAGAATGATATACACCAGTTTGTAGTCATGGTCTCCTCTGTTGGAAGTCTTACACAGGAGAGGTATCTGTGAAGTGTAGAACCACTTTTGAAGGTCGTCCTGATGTTATATGGTCTTTTGTATTTTTTCTGATATCTCTATCATATATAGTAGGCAGACTGAAGCTGTTTGTTTTTTTTTTTATCATCATGACCCCTCCCTTCCATGTTTGTTGGAGCTTTTGTTGTTTATGTAGTTTCCCCATGGTGTTCTCTATCAGTTATTTCAACTTCATCCCATAGGGAGTGGTTATTCCCTTTCTCCCCCCATATATGATCAGCTACACCTGATTTTTCTATCTTCCCCTCATGTTATGACTTTGCAATGTTCTTGCAGCCTTACCTTAAGAGGGCAGCCCATTTCTCCTTTATATTTCTTTCTACAGCTACATGGAATGGTGTATACACAGTCCTTAGTCATGTTCTCCTCTATTGGGGGTCTTACTTGGGAGAGGTATCTGCGAAGTGTAGAACCACTATTGAAGGTCGTCCTGATGGTATATGAACCACATATTTTTTGTTTTTCTCTGATAACTTCTTCACATAGGATAGACATTAATGATGGGGACACTGGCGAGCCCATTGCTCAGCCTTTATTCTGCCGCTATATGTCTGATTCCATTTCAAAGTATGTTTGTGTACAGAAAGTCAGCATCTCCATCAGGTTATCTAATGGTGTATAGATACATTTTCCTAGCAATGAGTCAGAGGCCAGTCTGTCCTTCACTACAAATAGTGCCTCCACTGTGGATAACTTGGGCAACAAGCTCACCACATCCAGGCTTTCCATTTGGTTGCATTGGATGAGAGCATCTTTGATTAATTCTCAGAGAACAGCCTCCATCTGCCTACCCGAAGAAGGTCAGAAAAATGTCTTTAGCAGATGACCAATTAACTTCATGTGATGCACATGACTGGTTTCTCTGACAGTCCTTCTCTTCTTCTTCCTCTTGACTGTCAGTTTATATCCTTTTTGACAAGGCTCCCAGACTATTGGTGCAAAGCTTGGTTTGGGCTGACAACAAATGTCTCTTTGTGATTATTTTTTTGACTGGCTAAAATTATTTTATTTTCTGGGCTTCCTTTCTTTTTCATGTTTTTTATATAAAGTAGAAATTATGTATGGAGTCGGCCTGTCTTATTTTGGTAGATTTCTAATCATAAATGGCTAGACTCTGTTTCAGCAAACGTTTTTTCGTTTTTCATTCTTCTTCTTCCACTTTTTATTCAAGGATTGCCTTCTCGTTAATTGAAAGAGAAGTATAGAGGGAGGAGGAAATAAAATGAAATTTTGGTTTTAAAGAAAAGGAAATGCCTTTTTTACATTTTGTTTCTTTTTTTTTATTTATATATTTTATTTTCATGTATTTTGTTTTCTTTGAACTCACTACTTTTCATATTTTGCATACATAATTCCAAAATCGATTGAGGAAAATGATAAAATTCATAACTTGATTAGTATTAAAATAGTTTTTTTTATAATGCTTTTACTTTCAGTGGTAGCTAAGATAAGGATACAATTTACATTTACATGTTTTGGACTGTTGTCCTCATCTTTATTACCATTTTAACGATGTTTTAGCCATTGTACACTCTGGCTTTCTTCAGGGCTTCAGGGCTTACATTTTGAAATAATGGTCAAAATGTCATAATAATGGCAATAAAGATGAGGACAATAGTCTGAACAATGTAAATCGTGAAAATACTACCTCATCTCAGAAGTACATAAATACTGAAGGATATGATTTATGTTAGAATTTTATTGTTATAATATACCTTTCTAGTTGAACTAATATACTTGTATAGGGCCATCCAGCTAAGTGGAACACAAAATGTGCCTGAGCAGGTGTTCACAATAGAGAGTGAACAAGTGGTAGATAAGTATACTCAAATACAAGTGGCCAGCCACTACAGTAGACTAATCTTGGTGTTCGCTCCCCCCCCCCCCAATTAACATGGATCAGGCTAGTCTCCCTGAAAGTAAAACACTGCAATGCCTCGATTAACTCTCAGAACAGTTCTTAAGTGGAATGACTATATAGAATCCATAGCTAAATCCGCCGCTAAGAAGGTTGGTTCTCTGTGTAGAGCCAGGAAGTTTTTTCTGTCTGAAACCATCCTGCACATATATAAATCTACCATCCTCCCGTGCATTCAATACTGCTGACATATCTGGTTGGGGTACTCCTGCTATCCACCAAGGGTTCCTTGATAAAATCCAACAGAGAATCTGTAATGTGATCAATCCTGACTTCGCAGCTAGGATACAGTTACTTTTTCACCGGCGCAGTGTGGCTTCCCTGTGTCTCTTCTACAAATATTTCACGGTTTCTGCTCTGATAAACTTAACTCACTGGTGCCCCCTATATATGAATTTACTCGAGCCACAAGATTGGCAACTGGGTCCGACCCTTTTATTGTGAAACCAATAAATTGTAAATGCAAATTCTACTCCATCAGCTTCTTTTCTCGCACTTCCTACCTGTGGAATTTCCTTCCATTTACTTGCTTTCCCGACAGCTACAATCTCCAAGAATTCAAAGGTAAAATCAATAGTCATCTCCTATCTCACTAACTTGCCTCCTCTCTCTCTCATGCTTCTTTCTCCATCCACTCCGCTCTCATCAGTATTCTCATTCTTCTCTTACCCTTTTCCTGACACCCCCTAAAACCTGTCACTCTTTCTCATAACTTTCCTCCTATGTAACCCGCTGCACAACAGTGGCAGTAAAATGTCTTGCTTGGGGTGACAGGTTTATAAAAAAAAAAAGAGAGAAATTTCACTTTCTTTCTTTTAAATATTTTCTTTCTTTTTACCATTCTTCTTCTTTTTTTCTTACTTTTTAAAAATTGTCTTACTTTTCTTTCTTTCTTTATTTATTCTTGACTTTTTCGTTATTTTCTTCCCTTTTCTTTCTTTTCTGATTGATTTTTGTCCGATCTTTGTGTTTTCTTTCTCTCTTCTTTCCCCCTATGTAACCCCCTGCTCAACAGTGGCAGTAAAATGCCTTGCTTGGGGTAACACGATTATAAAAAAAACAATGTTCACAATATTTTGACCCTTGTACTCTCTGGCCTTCTTCAAATATCTACTGTACTCAGTAACTTACTCAGAATTTTGAACCACTCATTTATTCAGTTCATGGAGCAGACGTTTCTCATTATGTCTACCATTGGCCATGTCTCGTATCATTTCATTTTGTTTACTTTATTTGCTTGTTTTTGTTTCTTCTATTTGTAATCATAAGTGTCTCATTGGACAAAAAAATATCCAAATCAATGGAAATATTTCTCTTTACTATATGGGATTGTGTGCCTCACCATAGTGTAAGGTTAACAAGTTAGATAATCATTTGCACATCAATTTCCACTTGTAACCTTGTACCAGATTAAGCTAATCTTAGTAAAATAGGTGTCTCTCTGTAGAGCATTGGTTCACAAGTTAACCTAATAGAACATTACCCTTCTAGTGATTTTGATCCTCATTGGGTACTCATGCTTGTGCTAGATGAGTTTAAGCTTAGTAGTTAGGATGCTTGTGGTGCAGTGGATATTTACTCAGAACATGAAATCGGAGAGGCAAGTTCAGATTCCATTTAAATTCATTGCATTCACTTACGCACAAATACTCTTGGGAAAGGTATTAATCCATCTCTTTTCTCTTCAGCTATAAGTTAAATAGCAGGACAGATTGAGTTTTATAGCCTTAGTTGGCAACCAGTCTATGGCAGAAAGAAATGGCAACCTACTGTGGAAAAATCTTCTACCTAGTCAATAATGAATTGAAAGAGACATAATTGTCCAAGTGTGTATCATGTATGGCCCTTAACTGAGAGGATGCTTAAGCAGGAGTAGAAGTTAACTTGCCTCAATAAATGAGTAGTGTGATCCTCACTGAGTGCCTATCTATTTTGGCCATGTGCTGTGTTAAGCTCAGCTTAGTAAATATTGTTACTCTTTGAGTTGCTGTTGAAAAGTTTGGGTAAGGCATGAAGTTTTTTTTCTCTGAAGAAAAAAAAAATTGAAAGAAAATCTGGTTTCTTATTTTCAGGTGGAAAGATATGAAGAGGTGTGTAAAATGACTGGTGAGACCTGGAAAAACACTGAGCAGCTTAACAGATAAACTTATTCATCAATCAGTTTAAATCTCTAAACTTTTGTGTAGGATCTGATATGGAATAGTCATGGAGCCTTGTGGTATTAACCAATAGTTTATTCTTCTAAAATCTGTAATGAAAATGCAGTGGGACTATTGCTTGTATTAGATCCTTAATGTTTGTGTTATAATTAGAATAAATAAACTTTTCTATTTTCTCGTACTGCAAGTATTTGGTGTTTGCACTTGGCAGTTGAAAAGGAATCTGAATTTTTGCACTGGCATACCATTCATTGCTGTTGCTACTTGTCCTCCACCTCATCTTCTCTCTCTCAATTGCGGTTGCAGCTTCTTCTTCTGACACACCTAGTCAGGTAGCTTGTGCTGACTGGTTGTCATTCTTCTTTTACTTTTGTGATGTTCATATTAAAACCAGTTCCAGTTTCGTTCAGCTTGGTCAGGAATGTGTGGTAGGCTGTCGCCGTGGTGCTTGTGTGGTAAGACTCTTCCTACTTTGAATAGAAATTGTTTTCTGCTTAGAAAGATAATTTTCCTTTTAAAGAAAAACATTTTGAAATTTATGTTTTCATTTTTTTTCTTTCTTCTTTCCTCTTCTCACCTCCTCTCCTTTCCTCCCCTTTTCACTTTTCTCTTCTTTCCTCCCCTTTTCACTTTTCTCTCCACCCCTCTTCACTTTTCTCTACTCTTCTCTCCGCCTCTCTTTTCTTTTTCTCTCTTCCCTTTTCTTCTTTCTCTTCTTCCTTATTCTCTCTTCCCTTCTCTTCTTCCTTATTCTCTCTTCCCTTCTCTTCTTCCTTATTCTCTCTTCCCTTCTCTTCTTCCTTATTCTCTCTTCCCTTCTCGTCTTCCTTATTCTCTCTTCCCTTCTCGTCTTCCTTATTCTCTCTTCCCTTCTCTTCTTCCTTATTCTCTCTTCCCTTCTCTTCTTCCTTATTCTCTCTTCCCTTCTCTTCTTCCTTATCCTCTCTTCCCTTCTCTTCTTCCTTATCCTCTCTTCCCTTCTCTTCTTCCTTATCCTCTCTTCCCTTCTCTTCTTCCTTATCCTCTCTTCCCTTCTCTTCTTCCTTATCCTCTCTTCCCTTCTCTTCTTTCTCTTCTTTATTTTCTTTTCTCCTTTCTTTCCTTATCCTCTCTTCCCTTCTTTTCTTTCTCTTCTTTATTTTCTTTTCCTTTCCTTTCTTTCTTCTCTCTTCCATTCTCTGCTTTCTCTTCTTCTTTATTCTCTTTTCTCCTCTTTCTTTATTTTCTCTTCCCTTCTCTCCTTTCTTTTCTTCCTTATTTTCTTTATTCTCTTTTCTCCTTTCTTTCTTTAGTCTCTCTTCCCTTCTCTTCTTTCTCTTCTTTATTCTCTTTTCTCCTTTCTTTCTTTATTCTCTCTTCCCGTCTCTTCTTTCTTTATTCTCTCTTCCCTTCTCTTCTTTCTCTATTCTCTTTTCTCCTTTCTTTCTTTATTCTCTCTTCCCTTGTATTCTTTTCTTCTTCTTCTTCATTTTCTCTTCCTTTTTTTATTTTCTTATCTTCTTTTTACCTTTCTCTCTCCATCTTTATATAAATTTATTGAAATAGTTTTTAAAAATGTGAAATTGATTCAGAAGAAGTTGTTTGATAACCTAACTGAAGTAGAATTATCAAGACAAAATGAAAGCAACTGACTGTTCAAATCTTTAGGATTGAGATGATTAACATGTTAACTTTGACAGGAATTTCTGTCGTCACAATGCTATGACTCAAACTGTGAATGATGGAATTTTTTTCTGCATTTAATGGGTTTAAACAAATATTGCACATTGACCTCGGGCATTCTTGGTTAAAAGATCTGGAAAGTGTCTGTCTCTTGATATTGCATTTTAATATTTTTAATGCCAGTATCATTGATTCAAATGAAAGTAGTTTTTTAAAGTTATAATGAACTTGGTGACAAATTTCTGTTTGTATGATAGAAGTTTACTGAAGCAATTAAAAAATAGCATATTTAAATAATTTTGAAATTGCATTGTACTTATTTTAAAAAAAAATTGTTGCAGTACAGGTTCTTGTTTGTTTAAAACATCCTAAATTCAAAGTAAATTTAAGCTTTAGCATTATTAATATTACTTTTCTTTCCACTGCATTCTTATTCAAGGCCACTCAATTTCATAATTGAGTAATTTCATTGGAGATTAAAAGTTTCTTCATTGGTATCTAGTAATGCCTCCTATTACTGCACATTTGGAATAGTTTAGTATTAAGAATGGGAGGTCAGTTTGTGTAATCAATAAATATATAACGTTACATTGTCTATATCTGATTTGCTGTTAACAGGGTCAGATTTATGACAAATGAGGCACTGTGCTAGTTAAGTTATAAGACCCCTTACTTGGTCTTAGTTAGTGTTAGATGAGAAGAGAGGTCAGCTGGCAATCTCTGATCATTAAGTGTTTTGGATGGGTGCCTGTATGTCATCGTGTCATCAGCATAGATATTTACAAATGATTGGAGTATATGTTTAGGCAGGTCATTTATATAGGAATTCCACTTGAGGTCAGGTTTGAGCCTGAGGCCCACTAGCCTCTGAAAGCATGGTGCCTTCTTGAGGAGACATCTGTTCATCATTACTGGTTGTAGTTTGAAGTCTGATTGGCCGTGATAAAATGTAACCAGTTTGGTTTTGAAGGCATTGAATATAACCAGCCAGTTTTCCTCCCACTGGGAAATTAGTATTAGGTGAGAAGAGAGGTCAGCTGCTAATCTCTGATCATCAAGAATTTTGGAGGTACACCTGTATATCATTGTATCATCGATATAGATGTTTACAAATGATTAGAATATATTCATTTATGTAAATCAGAAAGAGGGCTGGTCCAAAAAATGACCCTGCATTGACTGCCAGGGCCTTGGAGAATTGGCCAAATTTACCTTTTAGGAAGAATTTTATAATAGAGAAAACTTTTCCAGTGATTCCATAGCCAGAGAACTTGTGTATTAAATCTTTGCGATATCTAATGCTATGGTCCTTGTGTTATGTGTGTCGTCAAGGTCCTCATTAATTCTATGTATAATAGTAGTTAGGGTGTCAGCAGCAGATCAGGCTGATCAAAACCCATACTGTTTGTCACGCAAGAGGTTGTTCCTATCCAGGTGCTTGACAACTTTCTTGTTGATTGTGAACATGAAAGGGCGACCAGCGGCGGCTCTGGAAAAAAGAGAGTTCGTTTGTGTCTGGCTTGCAAAGCAGTAATCTGTTCCAAAGAAAGAAAATAATAATAATACTCACCTCTGTCTTAATAATCCACCTTCAGCTCATTCTAAAGGAAAAAAGAGAGGAGGCCCTCGAGGGGAATTTTTATAGACCGAGGAAATGGATTATGGGTAGAGAAATGGATTATAAAACTGACCGACCAAGTTCACTCGAGGATTTCAGTGGCGTCAATTTCTTGAGTGGCGTCGAGTCCTTTTTTCAGTCCAGTCTCTGACGGAATACTGACAAAAGTTACCTTCTCCTTCTGATTTACCCGCTTTCCTGCTAAAGACACTTTTTGTATAGCTAAGTTTTTAATTTTATTTAATTTTTCGTTTCCTTGTTTTGTTCTATTCATTTTATTTTCTAGCTTTTTGTTACTTTATTTTCGTATTTTTTTTTCTGGCCGCCATTTTTGTTTTTGTTTAGGTCGGACCGTGTGACTTAATTTTTGTTTTCATTTTTCAGTTTTTAGTTTTGCCTTACGTGCTACATTTAATTTTTGTTTAAACTTTATTTTTATTTTGTAATTTTCTCGCGACTTGTAAACTGAATATTATCTGATTTCCTCCACACTTTAACGTTTTCTTTTCCAGCCCCTCCCCATATTAGTTTTACGGAAGTAGCCTTTTAGGCAACTCTCCGCTCTTTTTGTTTGAAACTTTATTTTTTGAAACCTATTAACGTTTATTGACCACCTTCCCATTATTTTCTTTTAGTAGCCTTTTTAGGCGACTCCTTCGTTTTTTTTTCTTGTTAACGTGTAAAGTTTATCTTGTAAATTTTGTAAAGCTACTTATCGTTTATCGCCTTTAGGTAATTTTTTTTTTTTTTTTTTTTTTTTTTTTTTTTTTTTTTTAAACCTCTCAAGAGGTTAGTTTTTGCTTTTGTTTAAATTGTTAATTTACCGCTAAAGGCAATTTTTTGTGAATTGTAAGCTGTTTTGTTATTTTTGTTTGGCATATTAGGCTAATTTTATTTGCCATTACTGTGGTTATTCCTTTAACCTTGCGAGGTTTATTTGTTTCCCCCTATTTCTCCCGCTTTTCCCTCCCCTCCCTATTCTCATTGGATTTACGGAGGAAAATATATTGGCGACGTTGTGTTGCTTAAATTTTAAAAAATGGCCGACTCAAGTCGGTCAGTGAAAAAGAAACTTTTGTTTGACCCTCCTTGGAAGGGTCCACCGGAAAAGGATGATGAGTCTTTTCCCCCTCTAATTGTTGAAAATAAGGAGCAACAACAAGAGAAAGTCGAGAGCAAGATTATGGTGGCCGAAAATGGCCAAAAGAATGAGGAATCTTTTCCCCCTCTACCGACTTCAAGTAAGACGGATAAGACAGCGACCCAAAATGTGGTGGCCGAGAATGGCCAAAAGGATAGCGAGACCAAAAATGTTAAAGACCAAACGAAAGATACCGAGGCCGGGGAATCGCCCTTGGGCTGGAAGTCCCCACCAAAGGTAAAAATCAATTTGACGGAGTTTCTGGAGAGAGCCAAGAGTTACGCTCATCTTGTGACAGAAGATGGACTCTTGGAGGATCCCCAGGAATTAAGAAAAATTGAAAAAAGAATTGTGTCAGTCCTTGTGGTCGACAAGCGTTCGCGCAAGATTTGTCGCCCCACAAAAGACACAGTGTTGAAGACACTGCAGTCCACGGGGGTCATGCCCTTACGAATCGTAAAAGGCACGGGCTTTTTCACGTGGGACGTGCTGCTGCCCACGCCGGAAGATTGCCTAAAGATGGTATCAAAAGATCTTATAACGAAAGATTTTATTATTAGAACAGAATACCTAGGCATGCGTAGGACCAAGGTGGCAGTATACGAGGTCCCTCCTCAGGTCATCGGGGAGCATCTCGCGGCGTACTTTTCTCAATTCGGTGAGATTGTAGATGCCTCCTGCGAGGACCTGACCGGGGGATGGACTTTCGTGATTATGATGAGTGGTAAGGCCTTCGATACCATCCCCAACTGTCTTGACGTTGGGGGCCTGAGACTACCGGTGATAGTGACCGGTCGCAAACCGACATGCTGGAGGTGCGGAAAGATTGGTCACCTCTCCTCCTCCTGCCCAGAGAAGAAGGCCTCTGGAAGCCAGGCCCCTGAAGACCAAAATACCCCTCTGGCCGCTTCTGTGACAAAATCCGTCCCGCCTGTAGTGGGCATGCCAGCAACCAGGACCGGTGTGGTAGTACCCCCGGTTGGGTCAAAACATCGGCCCTCATTCCCCGAAAAGCCTTCGCCTGCTACAAGTGTAGTATCGGAGAAGGAAAAGGGGGAATGGCAGGTTGTTGGCAGGACCAGAGGGAAGCGTCAAGCTGCGGGACCTCAGTCCCCTGATGCTCCCAGGACTAAAGGCACGTACAGCCCCTCTCCCTCTACCAGCAAGAAGGGCGACGCCTCGGCCTGGTCTGCACCATCAATAGAGGAGATGCGCAAAGCATACGACCCAGGCTACGAGGGCATGAAGAAAGCACAAAAACTAAAGGAGGAACTAGCAAAGAAACAAACACGTCCCTCTGTCTCTGCCCCGTCCTCTCCTGAAAAAAAGAAAAGCCCCAAAAGTCCCACTCCTCACAGCCCACTCCAAGGAAATCTGCTCCTCTTAGTAGAGACCCCAGCCCATTCCGAATACCATCACAACCAACCCCCAGCCCCTCTCCCAAAAAGCTGTTACCACCACCTTCAAAGAGGCAAAGGAGCCCCACAGCAGAGGATAGGGAGGCTCGGAAGAAGGCAACAAGAGTCCCTTACTTGATGGGGGAGAATATTTGCAGAGTTTCTCCAGCCCAGGAAGATAGGGCCAGGAACTTTGGCAATAGGATTAATAAATTAAAAGTCCTATTGGCAATGAAAAAATGCAAGGAAAAAGACATTGAGAAACCCAGAAATTTTCCGCATGCAAAAAGGATGCTGACAGTTGTGAGAACAGGAACGGGTACTGGAAAGGTGTGGGACATGCTCCTGGAAGCAAGGAAAACCATTAAAATGTCCCCACCTATAGTAACAATGGAGGAGGAGTCCTTAGAAAAACTGAAAGAATGTTGTGTAGGACGGGTCCCAATTTTAGTTCACCCCTCCCTTTACAGGGCAATGAAACTAACATTTCCTTGGGATGTTGGTGGCCTCTCTCATGATGGCACCATTGACAAAGAAATGGGCAAGGGATCTATGGGAGAGGCTGTCGGCATCCTTTCCCCGTCCATGTTCTGTCCAGAAACTCAACCCTAATTAAGGATCACAATGGCTCTTTGGTTAGCAAGTATAAATGCCCGGGGGCTGAGGTCCGAGTCTCGGAGGGTGAGACTCACTCATGATCTCCAGCGCCTCGGGGTGGATGTTTGTTGTCTACAGGAAACCCGGTTTTTAGCTGGCGACTATGAGGGCATTCTGTCTAGGGATTACGATCTCTATTCAGCATGTTTTGATGGTCGTTCTAGAGGAGTTTCTTGGCTAGTGAGCAAGTCATTGGGTGCGGCGTGTACGCTTGTCTTCGCGGATCCAGCGGGCAGGATTTGTGTGCTGGATATTACCATAAAGGAGAAGTCTTTTCGGCTCATTGGGGTTTATGCGCCCAATGTCCATAGGGAGCGTCCTGCTTTGTTTCGGCAGCTCGAGTCGTTCTTTGGAACATCGAGGCGGGTAATTTTAGCGGGGGATTGGAATGCCGTCCTTGACCCTGAGAAAGATCGGATAGGAGAAAGATCGGGTACTAACAACCCGGATGTGAAACCATTTCGGGAATTTATCGACAGGAATGATCTTGTCGATAAATACCGAAATGAACACCCCCGGGAGGTAGTGTGGACTTGGACTAATAGGGGCAGCTCGGATTCGAAGGTACGCGCAAGCTACCTCGACCGAGTCCTAGTTAGGAGAGTCGACGTAGGGCTCTTAGGTTGTCCAAGTTTCCATTCCATAGTTTACACGGATCATAGGCTCGTCCGGGTTCGTGTAAACTTAGATAAGCCTAAGGTTAAGTTGGCTGGCTACTGGAAATTGAACGCGTCATTATTTGATAGCCAAGATTTCCAGCACCAGCTTTTACTAACACTAAAGCGGGAACTGACGGGGGCTGTGGTTGGGAATAAGTGGTGGGATACACTTAAATCCAAAATTAGGTCGTTTGCTGCCGACTATAGCCGTCGGCTCAACTTAGCTAATTTAGCGGCGCAATCGACGTTAGAGAAAAAGTTGATCGGGCAGTTAAATCCCGTAATAGTGGGGACGTAGCCTTAGCTAGGGCCGAGCTGGCCTCCTTGGCTATCAAGAAGGATCAAGCTCTGGTAGTTAGGGCTAGGTTAAAAAGAATGTCTTCTGAGGCAACGAATATGGCCGCAGAACTGCGTGCAGAGGAAGCTAGGCAAGCAGCCAATCGGCATATCAAGGACATCACATTGCCGGATGGTCGTACCGTGACTACAGACGTGGGTATATGTGGAGCTTTTCGGGATTACTTCCAGGATCTTTTCACCAGGGAGCCCGGTCTGAGCTCTGCTCAGTTCGACACCTATTTGGCTGACTTTCCCCGCCTCTCAGCGGCTGAAGCGGCTAGGTGCGAGGGGCCCATAACAGAGTCGGAAATCTGGGATGCGCTGAAATTGGTTGGCCGGGACAAAACTCCAGGTTTGGATGGTCTTCCCTACGAACTGTACTTGAGGCAGTCGTCCGTTCTTGTTCCTCTGCTGGCTCTTGTTTATAACAACTGGATGAAGCAGGGGTCTATACCTCGTCGCTTCACCAGGGGTGTAATCAAGTTGCTTCGCAAGAGCAAGAGCGGTGGGGGTGGCATAGATAATTATCGGCCTTTAACGATGTTAAATACTGACTTAAAGATTTTTGCCAAGATCTTGGCCGGCCGTTTGCAGGCTGTCCTCTCTAGTCTGATTGGCCCCGAGCAGACTTGTGCTGTGAAGGGCAGGACTATTCAGGACAACCTTCATTTGGTACGCCTGATCATCGAGAAAACCGACACCGAAGCCGCGCTGATCAATTTGGATCAGTCCAAGGCATTCGATAGGGTTGACCATCGTTTCTTGGAGTCTGTCCTTTCCGCCGCCGGTTTCGGGCCGTACTTTCGCTCCTGGATCCGACTGCTGTATGAGTCCCCCGGTGCGCTGGTGGAAGTGAATGGGGTAAGATCGAAGCCCTTCACTTTATCTCGCTCCATTCGTCAAGGTTGTCCACTTTCGCCTTTGCTGTACGTTCTTGCGTTGGAGCCATTCCTTCGCAAGTTAAAGGCGAATCCGGTCCTTCGCGGAATTTCCGTACCTGGTGCTACCACCTCGGCCAGGTACTCCGCCTATGCTGACGACGTTTCGGTTTTTGTGTCGAGCAAAGCCGAGATTGACGAAGTCAGCAAAGAAATCAGATGTTATGAGACGGTGACAGGGGCCAAGATCAATCGCGATAAGTCTGTTGGCTTGCGATTGGGTGCGTGGAAGGGAGTTTCTCTTCCCGGACCTTTCCTCTGGACGGACGGGCCGATCAAGATTCTCGGCGTCTTTTTCGGTCCAGATCTCCAGTTGGAAATGAATTGGTCGGAGGTTCGAGAGAAGGCCGAGGGCGCAGTTCGTCTGTGGACTCGGAGGAAGCTCTCCTTAAAGGGGAGGGCGGAAGTATGTGCCTCGCACATCTACCCGATTCTCCTTTACCGACTCTCGGTACTTCCTCTCCCGTGTGCCATTCGTTTGGGTTTAATTCAGTTCTTGTTCTCCTTCCTTTGGGGAGAAGGCAAGTCTCCCAAGGTACGTCGCGAGATCTGTTGCCTGCATCCATCTGAGGGCGGTCTGGGCATGCCTAGCGTTGAGATTCGTCAACACACGCTTCGCATTAGATTCCTGGATCGAATGTGTATGCTGGAGGATGAGAACGGCGCCCTCGTTCAAGAGGACGTCCATAAAAACTTTCCATCCCTGAGAAGTGTGCATTTGTCGGAGGAGGAGGCCGGCCGTACTCCTCGTGGCGAGTGCTCCTTCTATAAAGAATGTCGTTTGGCTCTCCAGTTTCTCTTGCGGGCTACGGATGGCCTCTCCAACGCCCAATCGTTGTCTCTTAGGGCATTATATCGGGTTTTAGTTAGGGGGGCCGTTCAAGATGAACTGATTGGCGAGCTCGGGCTTACGAAGCAGGAGGCTCGCTCCATATGGCCTTGGGCGCCTGGGTTGAAATGTCTCACTAACGATGAGGCATCACTCACCTGGCTGATGATTCGAAAGGCTCTCTGGGTAGGCAAGAGGCTTCATGCAGCGGGCCTAACACCAAAATCAACCTGCGTGCGTTGTGGGCTGACGACGGAAACCGTCGATCATGCCTTCTTCCACTGCAGTGTTGTTGCTCCGTTGTGTAAGTTTCTTGAAGACCTCATGGTTCGTATGCTGCGTGGAAAGTTCTTTGTCCTTGAGGCTAGTTCTGTTTGTAGCAATGTCGTGCCTCCGTTATCTAGGGCTGAGCACTATGTGCTCTTTTGCTTACTAGGTGTTATGCGAATCGTGATTTGGACGACGCGACAGAAGGAATTCTATGGTGATGAGAAGTTTACCTCTTCCCAACTGATCTTGTTCTTTAAGCATCAGCTTAAAGTCAAGATCAGGACGGAAAGGAAACGACTCACTCCATCTGAATTTGGCAAAAGGTGGGTGAGTCTTGCGCGATTCTGTCGAGTGAAAGGTGCTGACCTGGAGTGGTTGTTTGATGCTGGTTAGGCATCAGGATATTGGGTGTGCTGGGCAGAACATGTGCACCCCGTCCCTGTTAGGTTAGTGTAGGGAAAGTTTGATTTTTTCTGTTTTTTGCTTCATTGTTAACTTAGCTAGGTTATGATTGCTCATTGGCCCCCTTTTCTTTTTTCTCCCCTATTTTTCTTTAGTTTAACCCCCCTTCCCTTCCCTCCTTAGGTGTTCAACAATGTTAGTTCCCCGGTGGATGCGTGGCGACTTTCGTTATTTTTCAAGTGTGCTTTTCGTTTTTGTTATGATGTTTAAATGTGTGAGTGATTGTGTGAGTGATCGCTGAGCGGATATATGGTACTATTATATTTCTAAAGCCACGCATTATTTTTCGTCCGGGGAAGTGACTTTGCTGTCACATTGTTAGAGTAGTGGGGGACTTTTATTACTAATACGATTTTATTTAGTTTCTTGTATATATCGTTTATTCATTGTATAAAACCATTGGGGATATTTTAAATGTTGTTATTTTCTGCCCATGCCCTCCACTGAACATTGTAAATATGGGAGTTAAGTAGGACAACATAGAGCAGCTGAGGTTTTATGGTGAACGTTGTAAGAATGGTAAGTAAAAATGTGGTATTATGGTGTCCGGTTTATTGTAAGTGTGTCAGGGTCGACGAAAGTGAATAGCTAAGTTAAATTAGGACAGATGATGACCAGCCTTCCCCATCCCCAATTTCGGCCTTGTGCCATATTTTTTGTATTAACTACAAAAATAAATACATTCAGTGGCGTCAATTTCTTGGCGTGAAGCTGACGCAGAGAGACGCAGTGAAAAGGTGGAAGGAGGAAAGTGGAGTAGGAAGAGGAAGAGGCGTAGCAAGAAGCCAGCTGGGAGAGCGTTGAATTGAAATCCAACGGTCTGCGGTTCGATCCCTGGTTCTGCACTCACTAGAAGAAAGTGTGCAACATTGATATTGGCCTCAAAATATTTGCTGATGATCCTGAAGAGACTAATGGGTTTGTACTAGGAGGGGGAGGATAGATTGTTTGGGTTCTTGAAGATTAAGCATATATGCTTGCTACCTTTCACATGTTTGCGAAAGATTTCTTCTTCAAGCAGTGGTTAAGTAATTTTGGTAGAATCGAGGATAATTCTGGGTTAATATTAAGGATTGCCACTCAAATTTTATCCCAGGCTTGTTGCTTTTTTAGGGGAGTCAAGGTTTTTGATAAGTCTAGAAACTTCTTTGACTGAAATGGATATATTACTGAGATTGTGCTCCGTGATATGTCGGAAGTTGGGGAGATGATAGCTTTTGTCATCTAACATTGAATTTGAGGCAAAGATCTTTGTCTTGTCTGTTGAGGAGAATATGACCTTGGGGCCATTTTATAGTAGAGTAGCACAGCCACTTTGCCTCTGTTCATAATTTGTTTGGTGATCTTCCAGAATTGGCAAGATCCAATTTGTTTCTTTTCAACTTTGGCCTGGACATCTTGTGTGTAGCTGCACTTTGCATTTTTCAGAACTCTCTTAGAGCGATTGTGGGTGGTTCTGAAAGAATTATGCACTAATTACTGCATTTCTTGTGATAGATTTTGAAATATTCATTCCTATGAACTGCAGTGTATTCAGGGGTGAACCAATGATGAATGTTTGCTTTTTCCTGAAATTTTTTGTGGGTATACAACACTTTATTCCAGAGAAGATTCATTTGAAGATTAGGGCAGCAGTTTTAGAGGCAGCATGTTTGAAGAAGTTTGGGAGGGGAATTTCTGTGATATAAAACCAAAAGCTGCCCCATTCTGCTTTATAATAGCAAAAAACTTTTTTCTAGAATGGTAAATCAGAGGATGTCATTGGTTTGTTGTCAATGGGGACACTGATTAAGACATGAAGAGACTTGACAATGGGGGCTAAAACTTTTGCAGTGCATTTGTCAGGGCAGGATATTAGAAAAAGGTCAAGGATGTTTGCCTGTTGTTCTGTCACATCCAGAACTCAGGTGGCTTCTTCAATGACCTGGGTCAGATGATAAGCAATGGCGAAATCTCTGCAATATCTGTTTTCCTCATTGTGTTGAACATCGAAGTCACCACATATGTGAAAGCCATCTGAAGGATGTTCAGTGGGGATATTGTCAATCCTCTCTGATATTCAAAGATTTCTGACCCTTCGTCCTGAGGACGATACAGAGCAAAGACAAATGGGGTACTATGAAAAAATGTATATGGTACATTAAGGTCCTTGTTTAATATGCCTCTGCTGCAGAGAATCCTGTCTTGATGCAGGCACTGACCATGTAACCATAGCTTTCTCCTGTCAAGGAGTTTCTGGTTTTAATCCTAATATTTTTTGCAACTTACAAACAGTTTTACTTGTTTACTCAAAGTAAAAGGAAACCTATTTTTGCATATTTAAACTCTTGAAACTCAATTTATAAGTTTTACTATTCAAAATAAATCTTTTTTTTACTTCTAAGGCTATTATTACTAAATATTAAATTTATTTTGTAACAAGTATTTTTTCTTGTTAAAACATTTGTTGAGTAAATCGAATAAAATTACTTTAATTAAATTGTTTATTTTCTGTTAATATGCCTCATAAAAGATAAAATAGTTCTTGTCCTAATACTTTTGCACAATACTGTATATTAATCTTCCACAGTAGAATATAAAATTTAACATGAAAGTTGGTAGACATGAAAGGTATTTTTTTTTTAATGTGTAGGGGAATTCTCAAACTTTTTCTCTATATAATTCTATAGAACACTCATGGCAATATTTAACAAGAAAATTTCATTAAATTTGGAACATTTTAAATGGGGCATTTGAAAAACCAACAATTTAAATGCTGTGACAATGACATGCAGTACTAATAGAGGGTTTTTCAAATTTTTAGTGGTGATTTTTGTCTTGAAAACATTTTCACATGTTGACCATTGCTTTTTTTTATTTTGCATTTCCTTGCCTATTTAATTCATAAATGGATATAAGTTTTAATGATGTGTGTTATCTGATTATTGGTAGAAATACACCATAAAAGCTAATTATATCAAAATAACATTGCTAACTGATTCCTTTATTAAATCATGTGAAAGGAAATTCTTTTGTGGTCAGATTATCTGTATTTTCAGTATCCTTGAAGGCATTGAACATTTTGTTAGAAATTAATTACTTGAGAGAAAGGTGCTTTCATTTTGTTAATTTTGTTAATAATTTAAAAAAAAAAATCTTAAATATTGTATAACTCAGGTGAAACTCTACCTTCTGTTAAATTTTCTTTTTATCATCAATGATAGTAATTTTAAAGTTATTACCAAAAGTTTCTGGGATGATGATTTTTACATTAGGACTAATGTCGTCACTCTTGTTGTTATCATAACATTTCAGCTGTTGTGCTCCTCAGCCTTCTTCAGGTGTCTGTTGTTTTAGATAATCTTCAGGAAAATTTGAACTGACCCCTTAATCTATAGCAGTAAATTGTTTTTGTCTTGTCTTTATTCTTATTTAGTAGTGACAGTTATTGCTTTCTTCATTTCCATTGAGTTTAAGTCTGATCTATTGTTTGAAAGTGTTGGTTTGTGGGTTTGGTGGCACAGTGATTTGAGTTCAATCTCTGGGTCAAGCAGTATAGATGTTTTTGAGCATTCTCCCCAAACTCTAGCAGCTACAATGGAACGTATACAAAAAAAAAAAAACAAATTGCAAGAAATCTAACCCATTCTTGGAAAATAAAGCCCCATTTTGGAAATGCACATTCTTGGAAAATGAAGCCACGGCAATGCACCTGGCCCTAAATATCATAACAGCCGACAAAGCAAATAAATTCATAATTTTTGCTGACTCTCTATCAGTATTAACATCGCTGAAAAGAAAGAATATGAACAATCCATTAATAGCCAATCTATTAAACAGAATCAACAACATCAACAAAAAAAAAACACATCATCTGATATTGGATTACCAGTCATATTGGCATCCATGGAAATACAAAAGCCGACACTGCATCAAAAAAAATCACTAAGCATGAAAAACTCTAAATTAAAAGTCCCCTATTCTGATTTCAAACCAATCATAAATTCATACATTAAAAACAAATGACAGCTACAATGGAACGTATACAAAAAAACAAATTGCAAGAAATCAACCCCATTCTTGGAAAATGGAGCCCCAATTTCAAACTAACTCGAAAAGAAGAGGTGATCATTACAAGAACAAAGATTGGCCACACAAACATCACCCACTCATTTCTACTGAAGGAAGAAAACCCTCCTGAGTGTATAACATGTCAAAAGGCATACATAGTAAAACATTTTCTAATAGACTGCACTGCCTTAGCCGCCACCCGACAAAAATACTATAATTCAAAGAATATAAGAGAACTTTTCGAAAAAACAAATGAAAAAGTCAAATTGAACTGCTTGAAAGAATTCAATCTCTTTTCAAAAATATAAACTTATATATATATATATATATATATATATATAAAATGTTACACCCATTTAAAGAAAATAGACACCATAGTAATAAATAACCAAGACTGACATGCTGAAAAATCAAAACAAATTTATTTCTCCATGGTACTTGAAAGAAAAAAGTATTACCAGCCACAAACTTATAAACAACAATAAATCTTTGAAAGCAAATGTATTACCAGCAATAAATAACATTTAGTTGGCAATAAATGACCCGCCAAGGTTGATATGCCATAAAACAAAACAACCAACCAACCAATCCCCACAAACTGAGAGAAAAATAACCTAGTAAGAGATTTTTTTTTTGTGACTGACAATGCTGCTGTCATCACAGAACATTACGGCTTTAATTTTGAAAAGGCATGTAGGTTCACTGTGTTGTTCCAGACAATTCTCCCCAGAATCCATCTCATGCAGTTAGAAGTCTCTTATTCATCAGTGCATTGAATCTTGCTGCCATGGTGCTCCTGCTATATATTTAAAAATTTGTGACAAAATCCAAAGAAGGGTCTGTTATGTTATTGGTCCTGTCCTGGCATCTTCAGTTACTTTCCTACTACTGTGATGTGACCTCCCTTTGTCTTTTCTATAAATATTTTCATGGCATTCTAATGAGCTCTCCCCCTTGGTACCTTGACTGCAAGGATGTGTAGTAAACAAAACAAAATCTAGGTTTAAAAATTCAAATGCTAAGCACTGACTCATTGATTTTGTTAGAAATAAACAAATTTACTTTAATTTACAAAACCTTGCTTATCCCACATGCAAAAGCGAATCCAAAACAAAACTCATGAAATTTCATATCTCGATGCGAAATGTTTTTCTACCAATAGAAAACTAGGAAACATCTAAAAACAAAATTCAAATAACCTTCAATTATCAGAAACAAATTATTTTACAAACCTTTTTAGTGAGCTGACGCAAAGTTTGTGCGTCATCCAATGGAAAGGCCAGAATCACATCCAGGAGTGAATTCCCAAATGACCTTTTCGAACCCCACAAATAAGATGGAGCAAATTCAACTGTCGCCAGAGAGAAGACAAGCATAATTAACACTTACCCTTGACAAATGTCGAGCGATCGCTATTTTATTACTTCTCTCTTTCTCTCTCACCTTTCTCCATTCACCGCCATAATACTATTTCTCGTTGACCATTAACTTTTACCAGTTTAAGTTATTCTTTTCTATTAATAAATTTCTATTTAAACATACAAAATGTATACTTTCATTTTTCCACACATTCCAATTCCCCAACCTGCTGATAACCTTCTGATAATCTAAATCTAAACTTATTTATAAATGGAACTTTGTGTGTGTGTATCCATTACCTATAGACTCTGAAACAGCTGAACCGATTTTCTTGAAAATTTACACAGTTGTACTATAAGCGTCTGCGAGTGTTCTTAGCTAGGTTTTGTGTTGAGGTACCCCCGATAAATATCAAATCGATAATCGAAAAAATCGGGTTATAGAAGGAGTGGTCTGATTTTAATCAAATTTGATACACTCATAGACAAAGACATGAGAAACGATATTCATAAATTTCAAGGTTGCAGTTCTTACAATAGTGCAGAAAATCGATAAAATATATATATATATATATATATATATATATATATATATATATATAAAAGGCAAGATCTTTGTGCGTGTGTCTGTTTATCTGTCTGTATGTCCTTTATACAAATCCACAATTTTTATCCAATTCTCACCAAACTTCACACAAATATTGTTTAGGCTGAGTCTGAGCACCCGGACCATGGATTAGTTTTAAAGCTTTCATTACACCCGAGCAACGCCGGGCTATACTGCTAGTACTAGATAAAACCTGCAAGTTGTAGGAGGTTTGGTTATGTTTCACACAAAGCCAATTCAATAAACATAAACCATCTCTGTACTTCCTCAGATGTACTACTAGATTGGCAACTAGGTCTCATTGTTGAATTAACCAGATTTAACCATAAGTTTTGCAGAGTGCAGAAATTTTTTATGTAGTAAGAACAAATTTTGCTGTGAACAAAGGGGGAAAGGTAATAAAAAAAATAAAAAAAATTCAATACAACACAAGGGTTCAAATTAAAGGAAATTTACAGCTTTATTAAAAACAGAGAGGAGTTGTGCGCTGACTGCAAAACAGGTCAGTTAGCAAAGGTTATAGCCTTGGTACCACAAGAAGAAAAAATTGATGTCTTTCTCAGTTTACCTTGTTAAGTACAGTGTTCGTAGTTCGTTTCTTGTCTCGAGCCTGGAAAAAAGTGTTTGCTGTTTTTTCTTGTTAAGTCTCTTCAACCCTTGTTGGTTGTGGGCTGACCTGGGAAACTGTATCCCTTTTCTGAAAAGTAAAATTTCTATCTTCCTCTGGAAGAAGTATCTTTTCTTAAAACAAATTTTCTTTCTTCCTCTGGAAGAAGTGACGTTTAAACCTTTTTTTTTTATGCCACGTAGGTTAATGACAAACAGGGGAAATGATCCTTTCTTCCTCTGGAAGTAGTATCTTGAATCTTGTTTCTTCTCTGTTCATCAGGAGGAAATTCTTTCTTCTTTTGTGAGCTTTTCTAGCCCACAAATAAATTCAAACTTCTTTTTACGTCTTTGGTCTGCTCAAGATTTTTCAGGACTGCTCAAGTCGACGAAAATCAAAAAACTGAGGATTCCCGCTCCTTGAGATTCTATCAGAAGGAGCTAACCAATCAGAGGCGGGATACACGACACATGGTACCACAAAGACATTTCAATTTCCCAACAGCCCTAGCGAGAAAAGGAGAGAAAGAAAAAAACAACCAAACAAATGGACAAATAAAATTTCAACACTCTCCCAAAAGAAAAAGGAGAAAAAGAAAAATGCCTCAAATGGAATAAAGTTTAAACTAAGCTAAATATTAGTACCAAATAAAATCTGAATTTCTTTTACTAACACTTCTACTACCTCTACGAGGCCAAATGTTCAATCCAGAACCGGCCGTTTGAGACACGTCACTAGTGACTACATTACCCGACTCCAAAGGGGGTATGGTGGCCTGGTGAGAGTGAGTAATGGACAGTTCCATGGGAAAAACGTTCCTCAAGGAATGCTCCTGTGTGACGCCATCACCTTTTTTAATCAGCACAGATCTGACCAACCCATCGTTACCCTGTGAGAGCCCAATCACTCTTCCAAGGGACCAATAAGGTCGAGGCTTCATGGGATTTTTAATGAGGACAACATCTCCTATTTTAATAAGATTTTTAAATTCAGACTGGTGCAAGTCACGAGACAATTCTCTTAATCCTAAGAGATACTCTTCATACCACAACTTTTTAAACTCATCCAGATATTGATCTCTACATTCCAAGCTGACAATAAGATCATCCCTAGAAGCTGGAGGATTGGCAAAATAGGCCTCCTGTTCATTCAAAAAGACAGAGCTGTTATAATTCCGATCTTTGGCAAAGTTTTCGAAGCCATTATCAACACCGAGGTGATTCAGCATCTCACGGCCCACAGGTTTCTCTCTGACAAACAGTACGGGTTTCGCTTCACCAAGTCTACTGTTGATATGCGAATGACCATTACCGAGTACATATGCCGAGCACTTGACAAGAATGGCGAAGCCTGAACCGTTGCCTTGGATATCTCCAAAGCGTTCGACAGGGTCTGGCACGCTGGCCTCTTGTGCAAACTGCAGAGCTACGGGATAACTGGACATCTGTTTGACCTCATCCAGTCATTCCTTTCTAACTGCACATTGAAGGTAGTATTAAATGGGCATGCCTCCCAAAACTACCATACGAATGCGGGCGTCCCTCAAGGTTCTATCTTAGGTCCCACACTCTTTCTGATGTACATTAATGATCTCCCCGACGCCATTAGATCCCAAGTAGGCATGTACACCGATAACACAATCTACTCTCGCATCGATCAATAACCAGGTGTGGGTGACAAAGCGAACCTCACTGCTGTGCTTGAAAAGGACCTCCAAGTAGTGGCCTGGGGTAGGAAATGGCTAGTAAATTTCAATGCTTCTAAAACAAAGCTGTTATCAACTAACCACCATAGACAATCGCATATACCTCCCATTAGCATGGGACAGGCTAGCCTCCCAGAGAGTAAAATACTATGCCTCCTTGGCCTTACACTTTCGGCGGACCTCAAATGGAATGACTATATCGAATCCATTGCCAAATCTGCTGCTATGAAAGTTGGCTCTCTGTGCAGGGCCCGGAAGTTTTTCCCATCTGAATCTATTCTGCACATATATAAATCTACCATCCGCCCATGTATTGAATATTGCTGCCATATCTGGTTGGGTACCCCTGCTGCTCTCCTTGGGCTTCTTGACAAAATACAGAGGATCTGTAACGTGGTTGATACTGACTTGGCAGACCAGCTGTAACCACTCTCTCACCGGTGTGATGTGGCTTCCCTGTGCCTCTTCTACAAGTACTTTCATGGCTTCTGCTCCTATGAACTTAGAGCACTGGTGCCGCCTAAGCAGGAATTTACAAGAGATACTAGATTAGCAACTAGGTCCCACCCTTTTACAGTTAAGCAGATAAGATGTAACCGTAAATTCTACTCCAACAGCTTCTTTTCTTGCGCTTCCTGCCTGTGGAACTCCCTTCCACAAGTCTGCTTTCTCGACAGCTACAATCTCCAGGTGTTTAAATGTAGGGTGAATAGACACCTCCTATCACTCTAACTCCCAATTATTCTCAGAACACTCTCATCTACCCAACCCTCATTCTCGGTATCCTTACCCGCCTATCACCCACCCTCTGACATTTCCTATATTTAATCATCCTTTCTCCACTCTATGTAGCCCCCTGCGCAGTAGTGGCAGTGACATGCCTTGCTCAGGCTGAAATGCTTATAAAAAAAAAAAAAAAAAAAATGAAGTTCTATTGTAATAATTTCTTTTCTCGCACTTCTCACCTCTGGAACTATTTCAGTTTCTTGCTACTTAAAATTTTCAAAACTATTAAATGCAACATCAATCGCCATCTTCTATCTTCTTGAACCCTTTTCTTTTATTGTCCTTTCTCCTTACTAAAGCCTTATCATTCTCTTTCACTCAAGTAACCCCTTATATTTTAGTGTCATTATTGCCTTACTTGAGATGAAATGAATAAAAAAAATAAAGTTTATATTAGGTTATAACATATTTCCTGTATCCTCAGAGCATTGTATGATAGAAAAAAAATCATGAAGCTAGACAGTCAAACTTATACAGTACTGTGCAAAATTATTAGGACAGTAACTATTTTATCTTATATGAGACATCAAAATAAAGTTTAAAAACATCCCTGTCCTAACACTTTTGCACACTACCGGTAGTGTGTAAAGGTATTAGGACAGGAGTGATTTTCCTAAAAACCTCACTGAAATTTAAATACAGGGTGAAATGCCAAGTAAATTGCTAACAAATATTGATTATTTAAAACTAGGTGTAAAAGAAATGTATTAAAAACAAGTTATATTTCATTTTTCCTATTTCCAATTAAACAAGTTATTTTGAAACTACTCTATTGAACATCTATATGATATTTTGGATAAAAAAATTGATAAATCTAATGTTAATTTGCAAGACACACTTTGGGAACAAATACAAGCTCCTTGGCAAGAGATACCATTAGATACATTGAAGAAGCTTGTGATGTCAATGCCTGACGGAATGAAAGCTGTGATCAAAGCAAAAAGCTATTATATTAAATTTAATTTTTAATAAGTATTTTTTTTCTTGTTAAAACATTTGTTGAGTAAATCAAATAAAATTACTTTAACTGAATTGTTTATTTTCTGTTAATATGCCTCATAAAAGATAAAATAATTCTTGTCCTAATACTTTTGCACAGTACTGTATATTAATCTTCCACAGTAGAATATGAAATTTAACATGAAAGATGGCAGACATGAAAGGAATTTTTTTTTTAATATGTAAGTGAATTCTCAAACTTCTTTCAATATAATTTTATAGTAATCGCTTTTTACTTTTCACCATTTCAAATAGTGAGTCAATATCTGTACTATTGTAGGTCTAATGGCGTAGAATGAACATTGAAAAACTGAGGGATATTTGTATTCTATCACCGCATTGAAGTCCCCCCCCCCATTCAACTCTAAAATTAACTTAAGTTTCCAATTTTGAGCTGCACCTGTCTCACCCTAGCAATTGAACTGTACACCTGTAATTTCATGTTCAATGCTTTAACAAATAATTCCTTCCACACTGTGAATAGTTTTTAACCCAGTTCTTGCATTAATTTATTCAGTTGGTGTGGCTGAGTAGATTGTGGCTCCTCTTATAAGAATAGCTTATTTTAATCATTGGTATGTTTTCAGATCTTGGATATACTAGTCAGATTATATCAGAGTTGTTACCAGGCTTACAAGAAGTAGCAGAAAAACATTCCTTTTTTGTTACTGTTATTTTTATTTTTTAATCATGTCACACCAAGCAAGGCAATAAAGTAAAATTATTCAAGTTGGTTTATAAAAATGTTTAAATAAAATTAAATTTAGAATTTTTATAAAAAAAAATCGCACTAGAATTTAATTGTTTTTGTATTCATTTCATAAAGTTCAGTTTGAAATTTCAACATATCACCTGAAGTACAATGGCTGAAATGTTATGAATATGACAATAAAGATGAGGACAACAGTCCAAACAACAGTAAATGGTTGTGATATCTTAATTTTAATTTTTAAATTTATTTCTTAAATATTTTAATAATGTTTTAATTATATAACAGCTATTAAGGATAAAGTTTTTAAAAAAATCATTTTGATTTTGGGATTATAAAATTTTTTATTTTTATTTATATTTTATTTTCATTTTATTTATTTTTTTTGATCAAATTTGCTTTTTGGGCCAGTTTCAGGACAATGATGAAAAATCTTAATTTGGAGCCTTAGTAAACTCTACCTCTTATATATATATATATATAATTTTCTCTGTATAACTCCACTCTGTTAATAATTTAAATGCTATCAAGCTAATCAGATCATACGAAAGGATCTTACACAAAATAAATAGACAGAACTTGTCTATATTATTCAATGAGACCTGTATTAATGAAAAAAATGCTGCCAAAATGCACACAATATATATATATATGTGTGTGTGTGTGTGTCTGTGTGTATGTCAGTCCCCAAAGACAATAGCATCAAAACTGCTAAAAATCAAAGGAAAGTTATTTTCTCACCATGAATTAAATTAAAAATAGGAAATTTTAAAATTTCTGTGCTGTGAAATAGTTTTTAAATCTTGTCTATTTTTTCTGCAAGCAAGGCAATAAAGCCACTAAGACACTTGGAGTTACTCAGTGTGAAAAATAGGAAAAAGATAAAAAAATTATTAAGAAGAAAGAATAAAAGAGGACTCAAGACACTAGATAACAAGTAACATTGAATTTAAATTTGTGAAGATTAAAGTTGACTGGAAATCAAGTAGCTGCCAGAAGACCGTTCCACACTGTTAACAAAGATAACATATTGTCAATTCAATTGTAAAAAATGAGATCTAATCTAATACTCTGCTTACATTTATAAAGTCTAGGTACCGAAAAGGAAAGTTCATTGGAATAATTACCATGAAAGTATTTATAGAAAAGACACAGGGAAGTTACATTATAGTGGCTAAAAAGTGACTGAAGCTTGTATGCCAGGTTAGGACCAATATCATTGCAGATTCTTCTTGGAGTTTATCAATAATCTCTAGATATATATTAGGAGCACCAGACCAGCTTGCGAGAAAGAATTTGATACTCAATTTTTTAAACCACAGAAAAGAAAAGAAAAAGTCCGTCCTTAGTGATACAGACCTGATGAAAAAGCAAAAAAAAAAATTACCTTTCCAAATTTTGTGAATACAAAGATTAGGATATGAGTCAATGTTTTATAAGTTTTCATTTTTAGTTCCACCAATTTGGACTGTTACAGGCAGGACATGTCATGCTATTTCTATACATTTCAAATGTCTTCTTTTCTTCAGTGTTCTAACAGTAAGAAAATTCCACTCAGAAGATCAGTTTGCTTTTCTTAAGAACTTTGATATTGGAATAGACTTTTTCCTGAACGTTGCAATCTTATCCTCTTCAGGAAAAGTGTCAGTCGTTATCTATCCTCCTTATTTTCATAAACTTGACTTTCTACTACCTCCTCTTTCATTTATTTTAGACGATTAAAATCTCTCTACCTTGAATGGCTCTCAAAACTTGTATTGGGTGTGTTTTAGTATCAAAAACAACAAAAACAAGTTCTTGGCACTTTATATATCAGTTAACATCCTTCTCCTTTTGCAATCTTGAAATCTTCAAATATTCCGAACTGTTGCATACGGGAGTGTGGACAGTCTCATGAAATAGTGTCTTGTGAATATAAATACTTTAGATTTGATGTAAAAAGTGTTTGAAACTTTTTTTCTTTTATAATCACCTTGTACAGTATGAGTATTCTCACTTGTAATAACTGAGAATTTCATGGTTTTCCTCTTTGAATTTTTTGATGGATCTTAATTCTTAAGTTAATGATTGAATAAGCTCCTTGTGAATTCCATGACTATAATTATATATCTTTTGTCTCTCTGATTGAATGGCAACTAATTTGTTTTGCATTTCTGCTACAAAAACCCAATTGTCTCTTGAAGTTGTTGGGTGAGACTTGGGTGCAACTCAATGAGTACGATTTACTAAAAAAAACTAAGGATAAAACAAAACAACATTAATAATAATAATAATAACTAGTTTTAACCCCTGAAAATTTCATAGTTTTCCTCTTGGAAATTTTTGTTGAGTTTTTAGTTCTTGAATGAAGCTCGTGGCTAGTTCTACGACAATAAAATAACCATAGAAATTCCCCTGTTGAATAATTAAATATTTGAGCAGACGAACTTTAAAAAAATATTGCAGTAACAAAATAGATGTTTCACATTACAATAATTGATTATTTCTGTTGAGTTGTGAATTCAATTCTCGCAGACTTCTAACCTTCTGCCCAAATTAGGTCAAACCTAAAAAAATTGCTACTTTTTAGGCAACAACTATCCATTATATTGTATACCCCATTTATATATATATATATATAGCCATGAAAATTTCATGGTTTTCCTAAATTTAAATTGCTGATGAATCTTAATTCTTAAATTAATGATTGAATAAGCTCATGGCCAGTTCTACGTCAATAGCACATCCACAGAAATTCTCCTATCGCATCATTAAATATATGAAAATGTTCCAATAACAATCATACATAGGAATGTTGGTCATTATTTTAAGAAGTATGGGGTATAAATGAAAAGTTTTTTTCCCCATTACACTGAAATAGATGTTAAGCACATCTATCATCCCTTTTTTCTTTCTTTCATTTTCTTGCTAAAACCAAGGAGCATCTCTGAGTGGAAAAATGGACAAGACATATCAATCAAAATGGAATAGTCCATCATTTATAAGGTACTGGTAAGATGTAATGGTTATGCTAACTAAAAGAGGGAAAAACAGAATTATAATAATTCTCATTCTCATATTTAAGTGTTTCCTGTTATAGGATGCTGTTTCAAAGCTGGGAATATACTTTTAACATTATGGGTTTTGTCATTTTTGGTCCTCCATACTAAAGTTTTTCCAACACAATGCACATAGATTGTATTTTTATCTAAAGCTTGAAATACTGTGTCTCCATATTAAATATTTACAATCCTAGTGTTATGAGGAGGCATTTCTATATAAAAAATATTAATAAAATCAACAAAAAGGTTAAAATTTATAGTAAGGGATTCTACTGAGTCCTACTTGTTAATACAAAAAAGTTTTCATTCATGAAGTAGTTGTTAAATAGAGAAATTAGAAATAGAACGTTTGGAAGATTCTAGATCATTCCAGTATATTTGAGAAAAATCTAGATGCTTCGAGAAATATGCTAATAGGTTTTTTGAAGAGAGTAGTCAGTTGTAAAAAGAGAATTTCTGGCATTATTAACTCTGGCTTTGATTCGTCGATTATTATATCCAGCCAAAAGAATCTCTATGAAAAGTTACCAACCAGCAAAAACCCAAAAGAGAACCTCATGGAACTAAACTGATAAATAGTTTTTTGAATATTTTCATTGACCAAACTAAAAATTATGTTCTATATACATATATTTGTGGATTTTCAGTAATAGCATATATATTACTTCACTAGCCCTAGCGTGTCAAAAATACTTGACTCCCACTTTCTTCTTCTTCTTTGTAACGCTTTGCCAGTAGACCTAGACCTTTAAGTTTTCTGTTTGAATGCCGCAGTTCCATCTTTGTATATATGTTATTTTGTGTTTTTATTTTGGAAAATTAAATATTTGGTTGTTATTTACCTCTGTGTTTTGGTAAATCATTTTCTTTTCTTTTGTTGCAACTTCTAACACAGTCAATTTTCTTTTAGCTAATTTTGTCTTGAAAAACTGAATTTCATTGGGATATTTGCTCAACATTTATTTCTAATTGATTTCGTCCCAAGCAAAATAGTAAAGTCACTGAGACACAAGGGGTTACTGAATCTAGAAGAGTTATAAACGGAAATATTGCTAAGGAGCAAGAACAAAAGGGCTGGAAAGAATGGAGTTGGAAAGGAGTTCCATGAGCAAGAAATGCAAGAAAAGTAACTGATAGCATAGAATTTAGCCAACTCAACTGTAAACTTGTCACCAGTCTAGAACTGTGCTTAAATTCAAAGAGTCTAGGTACCATAGTGAAGAGCTCATCTGAGCAATTACCATGAAAGTATTTATAGAAAAGGTATAGTAGTACAATTTTTTAAAAAATTACATGTGATAATTTTTGTTCATTTTGTCTCTATCAAATAGAATTTGTTTTCTTTAGATTATAGAAACATCCCCCTTTACTCTTAACTATTTCAAATACCTACTAATGAATTTAGTAGGGGTGATAGACTAGGATGTGCGTTGTGGTGCAGTAGATATCAACTTGGAACGAGAGATCGGGGAACCGAGTTCAAATTCCAGTTGAATTCCTTGCATTCACTTATGCATAAATACCCTTGGGAAAGTATTAATTCATCTCTTCCCTCCACTTATGGGTTAAATAATAAGACAAATTGGGTTCTATAGCCTTAGCTGGCAACCAATCTACCATAGAAAGTAATAGCAACCTACTGCAGGATAATCTTCTACCCAGTCAGTCATGTCTCTTTCGAGACATGATCGCCTAAAGCGTGTATCACATATGGGCACTTAACTGACTGACTGACAGACTAGTTTGAAGGTTTCATCCTTCCTCTTTCTCTTGTCTTCCCTGTTGATTACTAACACTTGACAACAGGTTCTGTTCCTTCTCTTGTTTGTTCAAAATCCAAGTTGCTGGTATGATCACTTATAACTAAGTGGCCAGTTATTTTAGTGAATGACAACCTTTTGTTCAAGTGGGCAGTCTGGGTTGATCTGGATAGATGTCCACTGTCGGTTCACAATAACGTTTCTTGTTAATTAGTGGCTCGTTTTAGACCAGCCTTTGAAACTTGCCTCTTCTTTGCCTTGACCTCTGTTTGCTCAGCTGCCATTATTCTCTTTTGACATGAACAAGAAGAATGTCTGTCAAATCTCATCTGGTTATTTTTTTAAAGGATTTTCTTATTGTTTGGTGGAGGAATTTACTTGATGCTTTCAATAAATAAAATAGAAGACAAAAGTATATTTTAACAAGTTCATTTTTGTTGTTGTGTCAGTCAGTAAAGTGCCAATATGTCCTGTTATTTGACTCATAGCTAGAAGAAGAGATGTATTATATTATTAAGTAGTAATTAGTGTGTGGGGGGTTCAGTTTATTACTTCAGAACAATAGAAAATCGATCCCTCACTTTATGACCAGTAGAAGCCTTAATCATTATTCCAACTATTATATTCAGTCAGTCAGTTAAGTGCCATACATGATACATGCTTGGGTGATCATGTCTTGAGACATTACTGACTGGGCAGAAGATTATTCCGCAGTAGGTTGCCATCGCTTTCTGCAGTAGACTGGTTGCCAGCCCAGGCTATAGAACCCAATGTCCTGTAATTTAACCCATAACTAGAGGGAAGAGATGGATTAATACCCTTTCTCAAGGGTACTTGCACATAATTGAAGGCAAGGAATTTAACTGGAATTTGAACTTGACTCCCTGATTTCTTGTTCTGAGCTGATATCCACTGTACCACAACTTCTTCTTCTATGTGCCCTGTCCCTTCAGGACGTAGGCGATCATGGTTCTCTACATCTCCCTATCCCTTGTGGCTCTTAGTATGTTTGCTCTTGTTACTCCTGGCAACCCCCATTCCATCATTCACCTGATCAGGCCCTGCAAATATGTTATCCGCTGCCTTCCTCTGTGTCTTTTTCCTTCTATCTGGCCAGTCAGTATCAGATTCTCCAAGCTCTCCTTCCTCATTGCATGTCCCAGGAACTTCAGTTGTTTCTTCCTGATGCTCAGTATTACTTTCCTTTTTGTTGCCATTCTTTCCAACACCTCATCATTGCTTGCATACTCAGTCCATGGTATCCACAGCATCCTTCTGTAGAACCACATTTCCACTGCTTTCAGTTTTGTCCTCATTTTCGATGATATTGTCCAGCATTCACTGCCGTATTGAAGAACTGACATCACATAGCAATCCAGCACTCTTTTCTTTGTTTCTATTGTTAGTATTTTGCTCATTTTCTGGAACGCGTCCTTTGCCATGCCAATTCGCCTTTGAATCTCTGTGTCGCACTTTCCATCTCCTGTTAGAACACTTCCTAGGTATTTAAATTTGGTGTCCCCCACCTGTATTTGGCATTTTGGGTTGCACCTTTTTCTGATGACCATGCACTCAGTTTTTGACATGTGCGCTGTCACATTCTTGTTGCTGTCAGCTTACTTATTTATTATATCGAATGATGTAAAAGACTTTTGTTCCCAAAATATTAGAATTTCATAAATTTGTAATGGTAGTAATATAATGGTAAGCTTAGTGCTATTTTCTGTTCAAATTTATAGTTTTTTTATTAAAACAATTTTTCAGGAAAATAAGATTCTCAAGTTCAGTAACTGTTATTGCTCTTTCCAATATTAATGGGAGTTTTCTTCTGAAATTTTTGTTTGAAGTAGCATGAACATCAGTATCTTGGAATTTGTCTATACTTCTGAGATGAGGTAGTATTTACTTATTTACACTGTTTGGACTATTATCCTTATCTTTATTGCCATATTTACGACGTCTCGGTCATTGTACACTCTTGCCTTCTTCAGATGTTAGCAATTTTTAACCGAACTGGGTTATATCGTTTGCATTCCTTATATGATGCCACTTCCAGATGCCATGTAGTTATCTCCCTTTAACTCAACTCTCTAAGTTATTTGTTCACCACTGATGTAGTTGGGTATTAATCTCACAACTCTTGAGTCAAGTCACTGGAACTAAACAATGCCTATATCCTGTAGACCATGTGAGAAGGCTGGAGCATTCAATGGCCGAAACGTAAACATGGCAATAAAGATGAGGACAACAGTGCAAAACAGTGTAAATAATCAATATCTTGATTATATCATCTTATCTTTGAGTTACCTTTGCTGTGTCATTATTATGCATATATACCTATGGACAGTAATAGTTTGTCCCAATCCTTACATAATACATGAGACTCTATTGAGGTGGGGTTTCCTTACTGTCTAGCCGTTCTCTATTAGTCGGGGTTATGTACTTCATGCAGCTTTTAAGTCTTGTATTTGATGATGATATAAATATTAATATTTATTTCCAACCTTCATTTTGATTGTTACTCATTTCCAACCTTTGTTTTGGTCATTGCAGTTATAATTTGTTTTCTAGCAGTTATAATCAGTCTTGCTTAGGCACTTAGCATGGAGTCTGTAAGAAATATTCTGAAAACTGATTTCAACAGGGTTTTTTATTCATTTTTATTTTTTTTTCAGATTACTTAGAGTTCTTTATTTAAGCTTCTAGATGAGTGCATTTTGTCATAGGGTGGGGAGTATTTACTCCACAAACCTATGCATTTTAGTTGTTGCTACTGTTGAAAGTCCTCAAGTGATATGGTTTCTGTTATTTGGTACAGTTCTTGGTGGTCTTGTAGTGCCAATGTACAAGGTGCAAAGAAGGAGGGTTATTTCTAAGACCTACTGGTTTTATTTGCTCACAGCCATTTTTAATCACTGATCTTATAAAATAGTTGCTTAGATATTTCTGAATGCATTTGCAAAATGCATGGTGTCCATATAAAAATCTTGACCTGGCAAAAGTTATTTAAGAACATAACTAAAATTTTTAAATTAATCAATTCGTTTTGTAGCAATATTTGGTGTTAGGTGAAACTACCCCTAGTGCAGCCTATTCTACATTCAATTTCCTTTTCAGCAGACCTGAACTAGACTACCACCATGTTTAAATTTGTTGTTTTTCTCTCTTTATTTTTTTTAGTGCAGTCTTATCGATTATTACATAAAGTTTCCGATTATCAAAAAAAAACCTGGAAAAATTTTAATATTTAAACAATTTTAAGGGGAGCTCAGTTTCTCATACAATGTTATAGTAATCTCGTTGGGATCGCTTTGTTTTTCTTTTGTTTTTGTTTTTTTGCTCTTGTTTTTGTCTTTTGCTTCAGTTCTTACGATGGCATCTTCCTCGGAAACTCCAAGAATGGCTTTATTCAGAAATTTTACAAAGGATTCAGTTGTTGAATACGCGCAAGCAAAAAAGTTAATTGCACAGGATCGATTTACTATAAGGTTGTATGAAAAACTGAGAGCACCCCCCCCCCCCCCCCCCCCCGTCTGAAATTGTTTAAATGTTGAAATTTTTACAAATGTCTTTTCTCAGTCAGAAAGTTTAGGGTTTAATCAATAAGATTGTACTGAAGAAAGTCAAAAAAATTGTGATAATCAACCAAATTACAGGTGGTGGTAATGTCGTACCAGTGAGTGGTTCCAAAATGGAGGATTGGTTTACTATAACATTGTCTGAAAAACTGAGCCTCCCCCACAAAAAAAAAATCGTTTAAATATTGAAACTTTTCCAATTTTTTTTGTTGTCAATCAGAAAGTTTAGGGTGTAATCGATAAGATTTCATTGAAAAAAATGTCATAAAAAAATGGAAAACAACAAATTTAAAGGTGGTGGTAGTCACCTTCAGGTCGCCTCCTTTTCTTCTTTACTAAGGTTATTATAATAGATCCATACATGTGTTTGAAGTATTTACTATTTGTTAATTTGAGAATCCTAAATTTTTATGTTGGATTCATGTGGGTGCCATCAGTGTTTTCATTGCAATTCCAGAATATAGTTTCTATTTTGGAAACACCCTACTTCTGGGAACACTTGGATGGGAATAATACAGGCACAAAATGTTACTTGTTCTGAACCAGACCAAATATGGATCACCTGCGTGATGTTCCATAAATGATCAGTCTACTGACCAACAGTTATTCTCATTTATTTATTTCTTTTTTTTTTTTTTAATTAATAGTCCCTGTTGAATTATTTATTTTTAATTATTTTAAATGAAATTATTCATTAAATTACTATCGGTAGCAAGAGATGTTCAGTTGGCATTTTCCAAATGTGTCAGTAACTTTAATAAACAAATGTTTTCATTATTTGCATTGCGAAGAAGTCTTGAGACCTTTGAATATAACTGCATCCGGCAGCAAGGCCTCTGATTGGGAGGTTGTGAGGAGCATAGAACCACTTCTTAATTGCTGTCGTTCTCAGGTCAACCCTGACCCAGAGTGGTAGCACCTGTTAGGATCCCACCTATGGGAAAATAGTCAACCCCTAAACTGGGGTCAAAGCACTATGCAAATATAAAAATAGACTTTTATAGAAATATATACATAAAAATCGACTTTTATGGAAAAATATACAATTTTGAAGGAAAGATTATTATTATAACACATTTTTTAATACAAAACTAGAAGATATTTTCAGTTTTCTAAAATAAAAAAGGATAAAAACCAAAAATTTAATTAAAATCTGACTAAATCAACCTTCTCATGATAACCAAACATTAAAAAAAAGTACTTTAAAACCCTACCTTTTTGGCATGAAATAACCCACAGAGGTTGATATGCCGTTAAACAAAACTCAAACCTCTGAATATAAGTGGGTATGATAAATTAAATTAATTACCCTAGATTATCAATGTCCAGATTTGGAGAGTGTACTTGTTTGGTTATCTATTTCTGTATCAGAATTGTTTTGTATTGTTGGATTTTAAATCAGATCTTTTCGTCTCTGTCTGTCTGTCTCTCTCTTTCTCATGCACACTAAAGCCTCTTTTTTTTTAATTTTGTAATATTTCATTGTTTGGTGGGAGTAAGGTAGGAAGTGCAAAAACTGTCTGTATTGTCCTAAGTGATTTCAACCACTTCTTTAGCCATTTTTAAGGAGATTGTTTTAGGTGGTGTTCATTTCTTTTTCATGTTTGTCTGTCTGTTAAAACACCCCCCTTCGAAAATGACTAATGAAGTGTCCGAAACCACTTAGAACAGTAGAAAATACAGACAGTTTTTGCACTACATTACTCTCAGCAAATAGAAAAATGTAAGAACGCTGGAAAAAATTAGGTAGAAAAAATTCACAGCTCATCATTAATATTAGACATCCAATTGCTTCTTGCCAGGATTGAAACCCGAACATATTGACATCAGTCAGTGATTCTACCTCTGAGCTATGGGCACTTCGTGGAGGAAAGTAGACTTTGGCATCTTATATATATATATATATGTATATATATATATGTATATATATATATGATGTAAACACAACCCAGTTGCCGAGAGTGTTCAAATAATTAATATATATATATATATATATATATATATATATATAATTTACTTTTTTTGGTTTAAATATTTTTTTCTTGCAGTATTGGTGGACCATAAATTTGAAATTTTAGTGTCTTTTTGCTGTTCAAAACATTGGTTTGGAAATTCTTGCCAAAATAAAATGTTAGCTTTTAATGAAATTTTTAAGTCTTAAACGAATTAAATTATTTTAGAAATGTTTAAAGAAGATGGTGATTGATGTAGCATTTAAATTTTTGAAGAGTGTAAGTGTCAGGAAAGCAAGAAAACAATAGCTTCATAGCCAAGAAGTGTTAGAAAAAAGCTAGTAGAATAGAATATAAGGTTACACGGAATTCAGCAATAAAACAATGAGACCTAATTGCCAATCTAGTAGAATGTTTAAATTCATCCAGTTGAGGCACTGAGAAGGAAAGCTGATCAGAACAAATGCCATGAAAAAATTTGTAGAAAAGACAGAGGGAAGTCACATCACGTCAGTGGGTAAGTGATTGAACTAATAACATTACAGATCATTTGTTTGGATTTTGTGAAATATCTCAAGATATACAGCAGAAGCACCAGACCAGATATGGCAACAATACATTCAAGAATTAAGTGTATATACAGCATGCAAGACAGAAGATCTGACATGTACAATGCTGTGGTGTAGTTTTCACACTGAATTGTGCTATGTTGGTTGCCAATCGACTTAACGTACCCAAAATGTTAGGAACTTGGTAATCTTCCACTGAAAGCTGACTCATTAGTATTCGGTTAACTGCCGACTAATATCAACTGCCTAGTAGTTTTACTGAACTCTAATAGAACTCCTATGAACTTCCCAAGAACTTCTTCAAGAACTTCTCCCATTAACTTCCTGTTAACTCTTATTAATATGGGAGGGAGAATCCGTTATCTGAGGAATGTGTGTGTTTCTTCATAACATACAATGAATACTTGTATGTGTAAGACTTTTTTTTTGTTTTCATTTTTACAGTAAGGTTCACCTGGTACAAGTCTGAGGGTGTGGGAGGGGTCATTCGAAATAGAGGGTTATGTTAAGCAGTTTGTGCAGATAGGAGGGGAAGATAACAACAGTTAACCCTAGATTTGAACAGGTTAAGATTGTAAACAAAAAAAAAAAATAATTCTGCTGTTAAAGTTTTTATAATACCAAATTGAGTTCTATTTGTAGACATTCAATCATTTCAGTTGCTCTGAAAGATTCCCAACATTATGATGTCACATTATGGAGCTTCCGCTTCAAATGAGATTATACAAATCAGCATTGTGGTAATTAAAAAAAAAAACAAAAAAGATTTTACAAGTATTAAATAATTACAATGGTCTGGTCTGAAAAGTGTTAATGAATAAAATGAAATTAACCTTGACACCTCTTTTCTTTCTGTTTTTGGCCATGTTGTTAACTTTAATAACAGGAATCTGAAATGAAAACTCTTCTAGGGAAGCCAAATTAGTAGCTCTGACCTAATGCTTACAGACAGCCAACTGTTACCATTTTAGTAACGTAAAAAGTGTGTGTGTGTATGTATATATATATATATATATATATACACACACACACACACACACACACACACTTTTTAATCTTTGTATTTATTGTCTGGATATCCACTCCCCTCAAAAAAAAAAAAAAAAAAAAAGAACAACGTTCAACTTGCAACATTCTTGGCAGTTAAGTCAATCATTGAAATTGTAGCTAACAATTTATTTCTTTATCAGGTCAACTGGAGAGGGGAAAAAAAAAGTTTTATTTTTATCTCCCAAGCTGTTGACTATTTTGTTTGTTTTCTTTCAAGGGACTAGTGTGTAATGTAATGCACTGCACCATCTGAGAATTACGTGCATTTTTATTTATTTATTTTTTGAAAGTGTCTTTTCTTAACACCTCTTGGCCTCTTCAAGGAAGGCAAGGGTAAAAAAACAAAAAAAACAAACCCGAAGAGAAAAAGGTTCATCACTTTTTACCAATAGCAATCTTGTCCTGCATTGTTTTTCTTGAGAATTAGCATTTTTTCCCATTCTAAAGTACCTGCATACAGTTGTAAAAAGGTCTTAGGATTATTGACTTTTTGAATGGCGATTTTGTTTTGTTTTCTTATCTGAAGAAAAAAAAAGTTTTAATTAATCAGATCATAAAAATTTAAACTTTTATTTTAATCTTGTTTGTGATGATTATTATGTTAAGAGAGATTTAATTTTTTAAATGTAAAACTTTTTAAATTCTAAATAACTTATTTATATTTAAAATTTTTTGTGAAATTTCTATCAATAAGAAAATAGATTTTGATTTTGGGAACAGTTAGTGTGACAATCTGTGAGTTTATTTTTTTTCTCAACAAAGGAGATAATATCTACAAAAAAGCAACAACCTGATATCGTTTTAAATCATGACCAAAGGAAGAAGGTATGATTTCCTGAAAGTTTTCCATTTGCTCCCTTCCCTTAATTCTGATTTCATAATGTTTGGAAAAATGGTATGTCAGAATACTAATCCCTTTTTAAATCTTTTCTTTTTTTTTATTTTATATTGTAAAAAGTTTCCAATGATGATTGTTTTTAATTAGTGTCATCAGTGGGAAGTCAGGTGGGAATTTTTGAGTTTTCAGTTTTAAAATATTCGAATATTAACTTTATTTTTTTTATCTTAATTTTGAACTTTTATTTTCAATATGGATAAATAATAATAGTTCATGAAAATATCAGTGATATATTTTCTGGGGATCTTTGTTTGCACCTACAATTGTACTTGATGTTTTTTGGTTTATTTTCCAGAGTTCACATCTTGGAGGAACAACTCCGGGAGATGGAGATCCGGTCTGATGAGCAAGTCAAAGATGAACAAAAGAAACACAAAGAATATGTGGTAAATATCATTATTACTTTTGACGTACTTATTCCTTCTTATCAATACATTAATTAAGACCACATTTAAACTACATATTACAGTTTTTCATTTTATTTGCAAAGTATTAAACATTCATAGCACTCTGAAAATTGTGGAAGATTTTTTTTTTTTTATATATAATCATATCGCCCCAAGCAAGGCATTTTACTGTCACTGTTTTGCAGGGAGTTACATAGGAAAGTTATGAGAAAGAGTGACAGGTTACAGGGGGTGTCAGGAAGTGGGTAAGAGAAGGATGAGAATACTGATGAGAGTAGAGTAGATGGAGAAAGGAGCATGAGGAAGAGGATGCAAGTCAGTGAGTTAGGAGATGATTATCGCCCCAAGCAAGGCATTTTACTTTCACTGTTGTGTAGGGGATTACATAAGAGGAAAGTTATGAGAAGGAGTGACAGGTTACAGGGGGTGTCAGGAAGTGGGTAAGAGAAAGATGAGAGTGGAGTGGATGGAGAAAGGAGCATGAGAGAGGGGATGCAGGTTAGTGAGATAAAAGATGACTATTAACTTTACATTTAAATTCTTGGAGATTGTAGCTGTTCGGGAAGCAAATAAATAGAAATTTTATTTTTTTAAAATAAATATAAATAAAAAATAAAATTTGTCTTTTTAACAATTTTAAGTTTGAAATATAAATCTGAAGTGGAAATAAAAGAAAGTGAAGGCTTTAATAAAAAAAATATCTAAATTTTACGAAAAAATAGGAAGTAAAACCTTTTCAAAATGAACATTGAGTAATTAAGCAAAAAAACAAATCTTTTCTCTAAGGATTTAAATTTACTTTTTTAAAGCCACTAAGTAGCAATGTGTTCCTGAGTGTGAGAGAATATGAAAAAAGAAAACACTAAGGAGAGAACAATAAAAGAGGAATGAGAAAATGGATGATAATTGCATTTAAATTTTTGAAGTTCAAAGTTGACTGGAAAGCATAAAGCCAGAAGAGAGTTCTAGAAGTGAGAAAGAAGAAACTATTAGCATAGAACTTATGGTTACATTTACCCATTTCAACTGTAAAATACCTTCTCACATTAGACTTGAGTAGCTTGATAATGTGCAGATGACTTTATAAAATTCTTATTCCTTTTTATTATTAAAACAGTCATCTGTTGGTGGTTGGTTGGTTATTTGGGGTTTTATGGCATAGCAACCACTATGAGTTATTTAATGCCAAATTCAGTTTATATTAAATATATATAATTTGTAAGAATAATTTAAGGATAATGTCCTTAATCCACAGCTCATTTACTCTTACTCGAGTAAATGGTTTCAAATGTTTCTATCTGACATGAGTTTGTTTATTTAATATAAATAATTAATTCATTTGTATAGCCAATTGATATAATTATTTCTCATTACCAGATTTACTTGCAGTGATTAAAGACCCAACGTAGTACTATTCAACAGTAGGTTGATTGTTGGGGTTTTTATGGCATATCAACCTTGATCAGTTGAATATTCTGGGTTATGACGATTTTATTTTTGTATATAACCCTGTCTCTCTCAAGAAAGAGAGAACATCACCCATGTCAACATTCTCAAACATATTCATCATATCATCTATTTTAAAATACCGCTCTCTGGTTCTAGCTAGCACACTGCATTCCATTAGAATATGTTTAATCATGCAATATGTTTGACATGTCAAACACTGTGGTGGCAATTCCTGTGAGAGTATAAATGAATGAATGAGTCTTGAGTGGCCAATACGCAATCAAGATATAATGACTTGCTTCTTTCTTGATTTTCTAAAAGCTGGTCTCCATTTTCCCAGAGCAGGCTTTATTTGGAAAAGTTTGTTATTGGTGTTGCCATTCCAGCGTTATTGCCATTTTGTCAGAAAGAAGTTATCTGTGTTTGTTTCTTTTTATTTGATATAGGTGAGTCACTCCCATCAGTGACCCCCCCCCCTGCAAACTGACACCCTGGCCAATCTGTCTCTGAGTGTCTAAACACCAAAAGGTTGAATTTACAATTTGAGAATTAAGATGAACTGCAGCATGTAATTGCCCTCCAAAATGCCTTATAAATTTACAGTTATAGTGGTTTGCTGGCAGGCCTTTTTGTAAGCAGTTCTTTCTAGAAAAACACTTAAAAAGCAAGATAGCAAGTAGTTTTAACTTGTCTAATATGATGATAACCTATTTAATAAGTCATGTGCTAGTAATCTTGAGATCATTTGAACTTTTGGAATATTCTTCTTGTTGTATAAATAGATTGTATAACTGACAGGAATGCCGGCACAAAGCAAAAAACCAAGAACATAATTTTTTCCTTTTTTTTTTTTTTTTTTTTTTTTTAAACTCTTGGTAAAGTTGGCTCGCTTTTCTTGCACATCTGGACAGTGAAAGACTAGGTTCCCCACCAAAGAGATACAGACATTGACAAGAACATTTTGTTTTCCTGCAAATTCTACTACTATCTGTTGGCGGGTGGGGAGTGCCAGATGATGGTGTGGCAACATGAAGGCATACGATTTTTAATTCCATTATACACATTCAAACTATTGTCCTCATCTTTGATGTTTTCATCACAATGTTTTGTCCATCACGCCTTCCGACCTTTGTTGTTCCAGGTAAACTTAAGATCAAAGAAAACTGGGAAACACAATTGCCAAAATGTCTGTAATAAAAACAGGGGTGGGGGAGGTCTGACTGTAAATCATGATAGAAATTCAGAACTGAAAAACGTACAAGATCTCTCAGGCAACCTTCTTTGTTGGATGAACCTTGGCAATCATCGGCAGTCAATTTTGGAAAGCATGCCTCTGTTGCTATGGCCTCCCTAATCACCTGGGATCCAGCAAAGCCCTCTACCATACACTAATTATCAAATCTTCACACGTGAAGCCAAGCCATGATGATAAATTTTGTTGAGAATTGCATTTGTTTGAGGTAATCAAATTATTATCTTTACCTTGATAATCCAACAGACAAGCTCAACACTAGAGTTCCTGTTATTATCATCAGATTATGTCACACGTATTACTTGGCACATGCAATCGACATAAATACTGTTCAACCTTGAAATTGCATTAAAGGCATAATTGACCTTAAATTGCTGATTCATGTGAAACTCTCCAAATTCGCCCACCCATAAAAAAAAAACGAATAAATCCACTCTCCTAAAACCTTATTTTACTTCATCATCACCATCATTAAACACAAACAATTTTATTATTAATAGCATTAATAAGTAATCCTATATTTATTTTTTCTCTTTTCTTGCTTCAATGTCTAGAAGCAGGTAAGAACCTACACAGTGGTCTTGTTATATGTACACGTGTTTTTTTTTGTTTTTTTTTTGTTTTTTTTTAAGTAAACTCTGGTGTTGTTTCTGCATGTAGCTACCATATTAACTGTAAATCCATTTGCCAATGCTTTTTACTTAGTGGATTATCTGTCAAATGAAATCCATCTCCAAGTTACTTCTGATCTATGCCTAATAAAGGCAAGCTGTGTAAATAACTGTGTTATATGTTGTAACAAAATAATTAACGATGTTTGAAACCTTGTATGGCATCTATATTCACCCTTACATGGTATGTTTGTTTTTTTTATTAATTCCATTTTTCCATCATGAATATTGTTATCCTGATGTGACTGTCCTGTTACTTTGGAGCTGCTTCTCTTATTTTCTTATAAACAAACCCTTGTCTGTCTATGCGTTTTCCTTATTCAATGAATTATTTGAACCAGCATCCTCATTTATGAGTTGATTGTTATTTTAGCCAGTGGGCTCTTCAGCCTTCCTCAAGTGTATGTTGCATCTTTTAAGAATTACTTTTTTTCTTTTTTTTTTTTTTTTTTTTCACCACGAGCAAGGCGGTAACGCCACTGATGCTGTGCAGGGGGGTACGTAAGAGTGAAAAGATTGGAAAAGAGAAAGCCGGAAACTACATCTTAAACAGGGAACAAGGGATGAGCCTCTTCACCTGTTCAATAGACGTGGGTGGAGTGTGAACCAGGCAATAGTTTAGTCTATCTACACCAATTGCCATGATATATCTTGGTTATTTGATGAGGGAAGAGGATGAGATTGTAAAGAGATGGGGTTTGGATGTAAGATTATTGTATGTGAAATGCAACTGAGAGGATGGTTGGAAAATTGCCACTTGAAAGAGTAATCAAAACAACAGAAATGTGGATGCTAGTTTGAATTGCTCATGAAATAAAAACTGCTCAAGCTTCTAATTTATTACATTCTTTGGATATGCAAACATTAAGAACAATTTGAGTTTTTATGCTACATAAAAAAGTAAAAATAAAAACTGAGACCTCCCTCAATCTGCTTACTTGCAAACATCTATTTACCTAAATGTAACTATCTGATCTCTTGGGAAGAGATCTCAGTACTTACTATGCTTGTGTAGATATTTACTATGCTTAGCTTAATCAACCATTAGGCTAAATGAGGCATTTAGAATTAGAAGGTACTTTCTGCTGAAAAAAAAAGAAGAGAAAATCATGTTTGTTGACATTTAAAATGGCATAACTTTTGATCTATTTGAGAGAAACTACTCAATTTTTTTTTTAAAGGAAACTAAACGCATCTATTTTAACATACAAACACTTACATTTAACTGATTTTTCACATACATGGTGGAAAGTACCTTCTTGTACTAAATGGGGTAAGATTATGTTGCACCAATTGTTAAAGAGGGGAGAGTTTACCTAATTTAAAAAAAACTACATTAAAAATCATAGCTTTCTATTGGAGCTTTGGCATCAACTACTGGTAGTGGTTGACAATACTTAAGCTTACAGGTGTTTATTATCTATCTATCTATCTATCTATGTGTGTGTAGTATATATATATATATATAAGTAAAAGGTTTGTTACTGAGCTAATTAATATTACCTTCAACATCCAGACTCCAGAGTTTTGTAGACGAACCCTCTGGGAATGACTTCATACACTTGTCAGGGGATATCAGCAATTGACTACTTATACTTTTTGATTTTTCCTTTTTATATGCATTTTTCATTGGTGCTTTTTTTTTTTTTTTCATAATGTGTGTGTGTTATATATATATAATCTATTAGTCATCTGCAGACAGATCTGTTTTGCTGTATCACAGCTCATCAGTACGGTTAGACTCTGATTGTTTTTTACCCAGGATTGAAACCCGACTGAATTGGCATCAGTTGGTGATTCTACCTCTGAGCCATGGGCGCTTGGTAGAGGGAGGCAGACTTTTAGCTTGTGATATATCGTGTATTCATACACCAGTAGTCAGAGTATTCTAATTCATTACTGAATGAACAATGTGTAAATGCTAGGGTAGTTACTGTTTTTTCAAAGTTTGCCATTCTTTCAGGGTATGAGAGCATATATATATATATATATATATATATATATATATATATATATAGTGTATGTGTGTGTGCACATGTCTTTGCATAGACACTCATGTTTTGTTTTGTTTTTTTTGGTGGGGGTGTATATACAGTACTGTGCAAAAGTATTAGGACAAGAACTATTTTATCTTTTATGAGGCATATTGACAGAAAGTAAACAATTTAATTAAAATAATTTATTTGATTTACTCAACAAATGCTTTAACAAGAAAAAAATACTTGTTACAAAATAAATTTAATATTTAGTATAATAGCCTTTTGCTTTGATCACAGCCTTCATTCTGTCAGGCACTGACATCACAAGCTTCTTCAATGTATCTAATGCTATCTCCTGCCAAGCAGCTTGTATTTGTTCCCAAAGTGTGTCTTGCAAAGTAACATTAGATTTATCAATTTTTTTTTTATCCAAAATATCCTATAGATGTTCTGTAAGATTGAGATCACAGCTTTGTAGGGGGCCAATTCAAGTTCTGAAGCCTTCTTTCCTCTCTTTTTTTTAGTTAAATAATTCTTACAAAGGTTTGGCTTTTCAACCTGTATTTGAATTTCAGTGAGGTTTTTAGGAAAATCACCCCTGTCCTGATACTTTTGCACACTATCAGTAGTGTGAAAAAGTCTTAGGACAGGGGTGATTTTAAACTTTATTTTGATGCTTCATAAAAGATAAAATAGTTCTTGTTCTAATACTTTTGCACAGTACTGTATATTAAAATTATGGTTTACCAGCCAAGAGGTGAAAAGTTTTACTAAGAAAAATGTGATCCTGGCAGAAATAGAATCTGTATTTTTTTTTTTTTTTACTTCTTTCAAGCATAGAAACTGCTTTTAAGTTAAGTGTGCCTTATCATTAGAAGCAGTTTCCAAGATAAAGAAACAAAAAAAAACTGGTTCAATTCCTATTGAGAGATATACTTTCTTTCAATCTCTGGTATTTTTGGTATTTACGAAAAGAGCAGAGTATCTGTCATACTGATATACCCCATAAATATAATGTTTAAGAAATAATGTTGTATTAAGAAAAATTGTTTAAAATATCTGTCCGTAAACACTAGGATATGCCATTTACTCTATAAACAGCAAGTTAGAGATTCTTTTTTTTATTAAAAATAAAGGTTTATTATTAACAATGTTATTACCTTTAAATCGTCTGAAATCATAGTTTTTTTTGTAAAATTTTCAGTGTGTGTGTTTTTTGGGGTTGGGTAATCTCTCACTGGAATTAATACAACCTTTGCCATCATTAATATTTATACAGAATAGGTCAAAATTTATTTTACCTCAATATTTTTAGAGTTGTATTTCAACTCATTTAAGTGTAAATCAAATGAATTAAAAATCAGGTTAAATCAAAGTTTTCGTGAGTGGAGTGGTTTTTAAAAAGTAAAGATAAGAATTAATCCTCCATCTTGCCTTCATGTTAAAAATGAAAACAATTTTTGATGTATACATGTATTCAGATATATCCTACACTTTCGACCTTGTACCACATCTAAGCTACCACTTTGGGCAGTTGCATGGTACAAGTTTGTCTTGCTAGATCAATTATAACTAAATAGTGAGTTTGATCCTCACTGGGTGCCCAATACTTTCAACTTTGAAAATCACCATATATTCAGATATATATTAAATTTAAAATTTATTTATCTACAAAGCCAATTACAATTTCAGAATTTCTTTAGCATTATATTTCTAGCAGAAACATCAATTGGCAATTTTTAGCATTCAATATCAACATTCTAGTTCTCTATCACTAAAAGAACTTGAAGCTGAGATGTCAGGTCAGGACCAATAATATTACCAATTCTTCAGAACAATTACCATGAAAGTATTTATAGAAAAGGCACAAGGAACAGTATCTTTTATTTTATTTTTATTCCTACAGTCTTAAATAACTTCATTTTATTTCATTTATTTACATTTTAACTCTGACTTTTCGTTTACTATTTTTAAAATTCAAATAAGTTTTTATAGATTTTTCGTTTACTATTTTTAAAATTCAAATACGTTTTTATAGATTTTTCGTTTACTATTTTTAAAATTCAAATACGTTTTTATAGATTTTTCGTTTACTATTTTTAAAATTCAAATACGTTTTTATAGATTTTTCGTTTACTATTTTTAAAATTCAAATACGTTTTTATAGATTTTTCGTTTACTATTTTTAAAATTCAAATACGTTTTTATAGATTTTTCGTTTACTATTTTTAAAATTCAAATACGTTTTTATAGATTTTTCGTTTACTATTTTTAAAATTCAAATACGTTTTTATAGATTTTTCGTTTACTATTTTTAAAATTCAAATACGTTTTTATAGATTTTTCGTTTACTATTTTTAAAATTCAAATACGTTGTTTTTATAGATTTTATCAAAAATCAAAACTGAGTTTATTATTCAAAGTTTTCCATTGCCCATTTGTCTGTCATGTTGTTTGTTTGGTGTTTATGTTGTGTGATAAAAACATTTGTTAGCAGAGATAAACTCTGCTTCCAGATAATCCATGTTGTACCGTACTTTTGTCTTTCTTAATCCTCATTGATCTGTGTCACGTTCACCTCTTGAGAATGACCTTGACTTACCAAGTTTTTGCATTACATGAAGGCTTTAAAGAATTCTTTTCAAAATTAGAATAATTCTTTGACCGAGTAGGTTGTTAAAATTCAATGATGGTACCTTTATGGCATTTCTCTAGTTTTCTTCAAGTAACAAGTTGTATTAGGTTACATAATATCAGCAGTAGAATTAGCCCATTAAAAAAACTTTCAAGAATGTATTATCAAAAGAAAATGGTTAGTGGCTTGGATTGAGGAATCGGAGAGTCGAATATGCTAATGCCCTTGAGAAAGATATGAATCCATCTCTTTTCTCCCCTGCTATGGGTAAAATAGCAAAGCAGACTGGTTCCTATAACCTTGGGTGACAACCAGTCTAGGAGAAAGAAACTCCAAATTAAAAACCACCTGCTGCCTTGTAGGTTCTGCATCTTTAGGTAAATGCTAGAAGAAGGTAACTACAAAAACATATCCGCCTTAAGAATTAGCCTTGGGTGGCAACCAATCTAAGAGAAGGAAACTTTGAATTCAAACCACCTGCTGCCTTGTAAGTCTTATCTTTTTAGACAAAGGCTAGAAGAAGGTAACTTAAAAAAACAAATTTATCTCCGAGAAGAGGGACAAGGTAGCTTCATCATCCTGGGTGCAAATGGAACCAGCAAACCATTGCATTATTCTGCCTAAAAGTGTCACTATGAACCATAATTGTGAGATTGAGGGCAGTTGTAACCACAGCCGCTGAAAATGTGCTAACTGATTAAAATGAATGATTTACAAAAAGGAAGATTCAGGATAATTTTTTTTAATTTTTTTAAAATTTAAAATTGTTAAATTTTCAAGAAATACTTTGTGATTTTTCTTATTTCTGAGACATATAACAGGAATTGGTCTAGAAATTTGTGCTCTGAGAGAATTCAAGAATTTTTTACCATTATCAAAAGCAGGCACAGTGGAGTAATAGACAGCAGCTTGAAGTGAAGAATTGGAGAGCTGAGCTTGAATTACAGCTGGATTCATTACATTCCCTTATATGCAAGAAACACCACTTGTACTGCGGCTACAGTACAGGTAGTGCCTCTATGGCGCTGATGTTGCACTTTTAGTGCAAGGAGAATGTGTGCACTGGCTGGCAGATTTTACAGAATTTCATTTAAGTGAGATGATCATTATTTAATATTTTTTCAAAAATGTAAATAAATATCTGACAAAAACCCCAACTCTTTATTCAGCTTCTATTTTGTATAAAGTATATTTTATTTCAAAGAGATGGGTAGAATTTACTTTAGTGATATTAAAGGTGGTCATAAGTAAAAACAGAAATTATTTGAATTCAAATGCTGTCTTTTCAATATTTTTTTTTTAATCTTTGGTTGTGAAATTGGAGCTTTTCTTTCGTGCCCTATTATATTAATCTCTGAAAGATTTAGACATATTTAATCTTGTTTAATCTTGTTTAATGCAAACATTTATAGAATCTGTCTTAGAGGAATATCTGTTTGTCATATAATTTAATTTAATATGGATGTAAAAAACACTATTGCTTAGTTTTTTAGTGATTGGAATAAAAAAAATTGTAAGAATAATAATCTTATGATGCAAAATTATATTTTAAGCATTATACTAATGTCAATTGATTTAAAAATGTTATTACAACAATCTGTAGTTATTACCATTTTAATAGGAACATAAATGTTTAGCAACAAGTTTATTGGGTTAATCCAACTATTAAGAGGGTGCGGCAGAAATACCTCCCACACAAGACATTAGCAACATAAAGATACTATTACTACTAATGTCTTTCATTATGTCTGCTGCACTGTGTATTTTATATAAGAGTCCATTTAAATGGAAATCCCATTCTTAGGTGAAAGGTTTAGTTATTTTCCTTAAATAGGTTCTGTTGTCAGATACAGGTTCAAATCTCACTGAATGCTATATTTTATTTCTAGATAATTATTTAATTTTTTTTAAAGTCATTTGATATAGCTAGCAAACTTAATTTTTTATTTATTTTGATGTATTAACTTTTAAATTAGATTGTCAATAACAAGCTGAAATTCTTGAATAATTCAAAGGGAGGTAATTCGAGAGTTACATCCCTGTTAGTTCAGTTAAGTGCCATACGTGATACTCGCTTAGGCGATCATGCCTCGAAAGAGACATGACTGACTGGACAGAAGACTGTCCCACAGTAGGTTGCCATTACTTCCTGTGGTAGACTGGTTACCAGCCAAGGCTATAGAACTCAATCTGTCCTGTTTTAACCCATAACTGGAGGGAAGAGACGGATAAATACTTTTCCTAAGGGTATTTGCGCAACGAATTCAACTGGAATTCAAACTTGGATCCCCGATTTCTCGTTCCGAGCTGATATCCACTGCGCCATAATACATATCCTGTTAGATACTGTTCTTTAAAAGCATTTTCCTCTTTGGCGTATCTCAATCTTTCTATTTTGATCTAGTCTTGTGTTGAGCTCAGCTAAAAATTAGTAAGTATTAAAAGTTGCAAATAAAAGTGAACATTATTACATTTTGTTTGTTGTCAAATATATAACTTTGAACTGTGATTTTGTTTCAATTTCCAGTTCAAAAGAACTCTGACATTTTCTGTTGAATAATGTATAATGAAAAAACTTGTTTGTGTCATTGAAATGCAATTATAATTTTTGTTTTCCTGGACCTTGTCAAGATTGTTCGGGTGATTAAGTAAAAAAATAATTATTAAAAAAGGTAAAAAAAAAAATTAGAAGGTTAAAATAAATTTAAAATAATTTCTTTTTCTTGTTATTAATTTTTGACAAGTATTTCTTTCCTTTTAATTTTAGTTGCTTTTCATTACAATTACTTGGGCCTGATCAAAGTAAGGGTTTCAATAGTTGTTATGATGAAATGCAACTGGAATTAAGTTGAATGAAATATTTGTCAAAAATTATAATGCTTTACCAAGTTTCATCTTATTAAAAAAAATTCAAGATATTGCATCATTTTTTCTAAATAAAAACTCAAAATTTTTTGTATTTTTTAAAAATTATTTTTATTACTATTTTTTTTTTAATTTGGTAAAAAAATAAATCAAGGCAGAGAACGAGTAAATTTTTAGTATCCATTTTCTTAAATTTTCTAAAATTTATTTTTCAGAGTCGGCAAGACCGAGATAAGGCTGAGCAACTGATTTATTTAAGTCACAGGTGGGTTTATTAACTGTATCTTTTTTATTTAACAAAAAGATCAGTTTATTTTATCAATAACTAAAGAACTGTAATTAAAATTGTTCTATATTTATATTTTTTTATTTGTTTCTTGACTGAAATAAGCACAACTATGATAAAAAATCCCATGACCCCTAGGGACTAAGAGGCACCACATATACTGGAGCCATAGCAGCAGTGGTGTCCCTTGGGCGAGACAGCCTAACACAACTCAACCATCTCCAAGTTACTTTGAAATGAGAATTTTTTGGTGAACCTGAAAGAGACTACCACCACCTTTAAATTTGTTGTTTTTAATTTTTTTTTACTTTTTTCAGTGCAATCTTATCGATTACACCCTAAACTTTCCGATTGACAAAAAAAAAAAATTGGAAAAATTTCAATATTTCAACAATTTTAGAGGGGTAGCTAAGTTTTTCATACAACATTATAGTAAATCGATCATTCATTTTGGAACCGTTCACCGGTACATTACCATCACCTTCAAATTGGTTGATTATCAATTTTCTTTTGATTTTTTTTTCAGTGCAATCTTATCGATTAAACCCTAAACATTCTGATTTTCAAAAAAGTTTGTAAAAATTTCAACATTTAAACAATTTGGGGAGGTGGGGGCTCAGTTTTTCATACAACCTTCTAGTAAATCGATCCTGTGCAATTAACTTTTTTGTTTGCTCATATTCAACAACTGAATCCTTTTTGAAATTTTTGAATGAAGCCATTCTTGGAGTTTCCGAGGAAAATGTCATCATAAGAGCTAAAGAAAACTTGAAAAAGACAAAAACAAGGGCAACAACTCGTCCCAAAAAAAAATAAAACAAAGCGACCCCCAACACGAGTGATTCCAAAATGGAGGATCGATTTACTATAACGTTGTATGAGAAAGTGAGCCCCCCCCCTCAAATTGTTTAAATATTGAAATTTTTTCAAATGTTTTTTGATAATCAGAAACTTCATGTAATAATCGATAAGACTGTTCTGAAAAAAGTAAAAAGAAACAAAAATTAAAAACAACAAATTTAAGACAAAAATTCTCCAACATTTGGATAATTTTTTATTAAGTTGGTTCGAGCTCTCACGCGGTGTGACGTCATAGAACCGCATTACAAATTTATGAACTGCGTTTGCTATGTGGTAACTCTTGTCGTTGCTTAGCAAAGTTTTATGTCAACGCAAGATAAAATCGTCCTTGATGGTGGATGTTTTTATCTTAACATCCTTGTAACCTCTCTGAATATGGCTCATGTGAGCCAAAAGCGTAGAACCAACTTAATAAAATATTATCCAAATGTTGGAGAATTTTTGTCTTTATTTTCACCTGAAATTAAAGCCAAAATATGATGTTTAGAACAGCTCATGATTAAACATAATAGACATTCATTGCTTCTTAAACAGTATATGTTTAGAAAATTATCTGCTGCCTTGATACACTATATAGGGAGTGGTCAAAATAAGGGAAACACCTTGAAATTTCAAGCAGATTTATTTTAATATGAAATAGGACCGCCTTTGACTGTAATTACAGCTTGAATTCTGTGTAGGATCAGCTCATACAAAGTTTGAATATTTTTATCCATTCTTCAGCTAAAACATTCTTCAATTCTTTCAATGATGGTGGGGGAGGATAACAACTCCTCACTTGTTATTCTAAAATAAACCATAAATGTTCAATGATGTTGAGATCTGGGGACTGTGGTGGCCAATTAAGATGTTCTACTTTAATAAAGTGTTCCTTGTACAATTCAGCTACAACTTTATCATTATGAATTAGGTGCATTATCATCTTGGAAAATGATATTTCCCTTCAGTAACAGTTTCTGAACCATAAGATGTAGTTGATCACTTAAAATTCTTAAATTGTCTTGACTTTAATAAACTTATTTAAATAATATCTGTAAAGAAAAACAAAAACAATTTGTACTTCTAATATTAAATCAATAAAAATAAACAAGCTTTCGCCATTTTTATAAAATTTTCTGAATTATGCTGTTATAGCACTATGCGTTTCCATTATTTTGTAACTCTCCCCATGTATTTTATATATATATATATATTCGTCATCCACATACAAGCCTGTTTTGCTGTATCACGGCTTATCAGTGTGGGTAGACACATCCACTTGCTTCTGGCCGAAATCGAAACTCGACTGATTTGGTGTCAGTTGGAGTTGCTATCCCCTAAGCCATAGGCGCATGGAATCAGCAAAGGGAAATTTTAACCTGTTATATATAAGCAGTGTATACACATGCCAGTCACTGAAAGAACTCAATTCATTTCTGAAGAGTAATGCTTATATTGCAGAAGTTTTATATATATATATATGAAACAATCAAACTTTTTGAATATGTATTTATCAGCCAACATGATTTCATGATAATCTTTTTTACTTTTTAAGACTTCAAGATGTGGACCGGCATTATGAAGCCAGCAAGGAGGAAGCCATTCGGCTCAAAACTGAAATTGAAAAATTAAAGGCTGTACGTATATCTATTTTTCTATCCTGATATTAAACATTGTTTATTTACTTTTTTAAAAATTTATTCTCATGACAATGATAAGAGGAACATATTCCTGTCTTAAGATTTTTTTTTACAATATGCAGTAAAATTACATTTTTTTTCACTATGCCTTTTATTTTAAATGATCAGAAAGTCGTGTGTTCAAATGATAATCAGTGTCACCAATTAATGTTGTGTTTATTAAATATATGAGGGTAGCCTTAGTAGTACCTCCTGTAAGTGGAGATCTACGTGCAGAATAGAAAAAATAAAACCAACCAGCTACGGAGAAATCTGAAGAGCATAAGTGGAGGTTTCATTTTTTTAAATGAAAAACTTGGTTACAAAGTTTAGAAATGTACATGCCTTCTCTCTGAAAAATGTGACTCCAAAGGCACATTGGGATAGTGAAAGATGCCTTTCAAAAATTAGGCAAAGTATTAAGAAATAGAAAAATCTCATATGAACCAAACAAAAAAGGATTTTGAACTTCTATGTAATATTCGTCCTCCCATAAACCAGTGAAGACTGGATAATTTTATCATGAAGAAAAAACTTGAGGTAACAGAAATGTGGTTCTACGGAAGGATGCTGAAAATACCATGGACTGAGCAGTTTTAGAGAAAATGAAAACAAAAAAGGACACTTACACTTAAAATCAGGAAGGGATAGTCAAAATTTTTAGGGGACATAAAGAGGAAAGAGGACTTAGAAAGTTCGATACTCACTTGACATCTTGAAGGCAAGAGGGAAAAAAAAATGCTATGCATAATGTACTTTACATGCTTGTGTAAATGGTTGGCAGAACAGGGACTAAGGGAGAGAATGAAAAGACAACATTTATGAAGATTTACAATGGATAGTAAATTGTAGAGAAGCTTGATTGTCCGTGTCTTTTCAAGGCATGGATAAAGCCTAGTCATTATTATTCATTTAAAACAAATATTTCTTTCATCTTATTTCTGTTGTTTTTTAACTTTAAAGAAAAACATGAGTGATGATTGTTGTCGTTGCTGGTATTACAAAAAAAATATAGGAATTGACAAAACAAAGGTGGGTAATCTTTACCCCCACCACATCCTCAATGTAAAAAGAAAAAAAAAGACACTAAAGTTTTTTAAAGATGAATCCTAATCTATTTTCTATTCTAATTGTATTTTTTTTTTCCACTTGTCTGTGTTTCTTGTAGGAAAAGCTTGAGTTGCATGATAAATTATCTGAAACGCAATATTCTTATGCAACGTTATTGGACGATCATGAAAAACAACAAAATCAGATGCTTACCCAAGCTCAAGATTTTGAACAGGAAAGACAAGCAACTGCTCAGGTAAAAAAAAAAAAAAAAAAAAAAAAAAAAATATATGTATGTATATTTTGGCAGCGTCTTTACTTTTAAACATATTGTATTAAATGATAGAGACAACTTAGTCTTGCAGATTTTCTTTTGTATTTTCTCATATTTTCTCTGCATAATTAGATAATTCACATAATTACTTCCCTTGAATTTTAAATTCCTAATGTATTTTTTTTATGGTATTTAAAAATCTTTTAGCAACTCTTAATATTCTATATTATCTGATAATTCATGCCTCCAGGTGATCACATATTTTCATGCTTGCACGTGATCACATTATTACTTCCCTTGGAATTTAAAAAAAAATTTCTTAACGTTTATTTAGTTCTTCAAAATGTTGTAACATGTTTTTCTGCTACAAGACAATTGTTGATGTTTAAAACTAAAATCTGTAAATTTGACCCTGATGATGAACGATGACATTCGAAAGTACTCAGTTAATCTAGGGACAATATTTGCATAAATATAATTTGGAAATAAAAAGCCTCATTAGAAAATATAAAAAAAAATACAAAAAATCTGCAAGACTAAGTTGTCTCTATCATTTAATACAACATGTTTAAAATATATATAAGTGTGTTCATTTTAAAGCAACAATTTTTCTTTGATTCTGTAAAGGCACAGGTATATTTTATGTGTGAACAATTATTTCTTGTCAGCCTACAAGAATTTATTTGTTTTTATTTGATGATTCTATCACACAAAAAAAATTCTGTAACTTTTTTCTTCTCTATAAAAATGTTTTTCAATTTCAAATGGCAAATTTCATGTCTTATTTGAGTCAAGATAAATCTATTACACCATAAAATGGCAATGTACTATGTTGGGGCTTTTCATTTTATGGTTATAATACCTCTTTTCCATTTTCTTTCTGTAGTTCTAATATAATATTTAGTGTTATTTTCATTTATTATAGTGGCCTTATAGACCTCAATTTTGGTCTTCAAGTGGGTGATTTTTTAAGCAATCATACATATATATACAAGCCTGTTTCGCTGTATCAGTGTGACTAGACATCCGATTACTTCCAGCTGTGAACTAAACTTGACCAATTAGAGATTCTACCTTAAGCTATCAGCGCATGGCTGAGAGAGGAGGGGATTTTAACTTGTTATATATATATATGTGGTGTATACACATGGCAACAGCCAAGAGAACTCAATCTATGACAGAAGTGTAAAGTGTAAATTGCAGAAGTGGCTAGTGTTTTTAAAATTTTCTCCTCTAGCGAGATCAGTGGGATAATGAGAGCATAATTAGTCATCTACATACAAGCCTGTTTCACTAAATCACAGCTCATCAGTGTGTCTAGACATCCGATATATATATATATATATATATATATATATATATACACACACACACACACACACACTCTGACAATTGCATTTAAGCATGAAGCACTGTCATCTATGGATATTGACTTCAATGTCCTCTTTTGTATTTGCATATGCTCTATTGCTGATATGGGGCACTTTTAACCCATAAATATAGTATACCTAAAACTATATACATGGGACACCCTGTATATATACACACTACTGGCCATAATTATTAGGCCACCCCAGTTTTTTAAAAGAAATGATGTATTTCATACTATTTTTAGTATTTATTGTCAAGTGGATAATTCTAAATGAAAATAGAATGGTTCTTTTGTTATTACTAGCAGTATAGTCCGGCGTTACTTCGGTGTAATGAAAGCTTATATATATATATATATAATCAATTTTCTACACTATTGTAAGAACTGCAACCTTGAAACTTCTGAATATCGTTTCTTATGTCTTTGTCTATGAGTGTATCAAATTTGATTAAAATCAGACCACTCCTTCTATAACCCGATTTGTTTGATTTTCGATATTTATTGGGGGGTACCTTGACACAAAACCTAGCTAAGAACACTCACAGACGCTTATAGTACAACTGTGTAAATTTTCAAGAAAATCGGTTCAGCCGTTTCGGAGTCTATAGGTAACGGACACACACACAAAGTTCCATTTATAAATAAGTTTAGATTACTTTGCAAAATTTTACAAGGCAAGGAAGCAAAGATGAACTCATCTGAATCACCCTAAATTTTCTTCATTCTTTCCTTGATGAAACTGCAGTATAGGTAATTATTAAATATTTATAAATTCATTTGATGCACATGTCATTGGGCAGTATTAACAAAAGAACCATTCTATTTTCATTTACAATTATTCACTTGGCAATAAATACTAAAAAATAGTATGAAATATATCATTTTTTTAAAATACTGCGGTGGCCTAATAATTATGGCTGGTAGTGTGTGTGTGTGTGTATATATATATATATATATATATATATATATATATACACACACACACAGGGTGCCCCAGAAGTCACGCGCCATCCAGATTTTATAAAAATTTATATGAATGCCAATTTTATTGATCATACTCATAACCGATGCTCAAATTGTTCACCCTCTGCATTAACACATGCATCAGTTCTCTTTGTGTGTTTTAAGAATACGATGTACTGATGATTTGCTAATCATTAGTTCCTGGCTTATTTTCCTTACTGATTTCACGGGGCTTCTAGCAACATTTGCCAGAACCATGATGGATGTTTCTTCATCAGTTGCACTCTTTTGTTGACCACATCTCTCACAGTCAGCAACTGATCCCGTTTCTTGGAAGCGTTTGATCAAATGACAGACAGTGGTACGGCTCAATGGTTTTCTCACTCAGGATGATTGTGGTTAAATTCTTGAGCTACAGAGAGTTATGTTGCTCCATCTCTTCCAAATGTAAAAACCAATTTAACTCTTTCTGTTACTGTTTGTTTCTCACCCATATCAGATCAAATCTGAGACATAGAAAAAATAAAAATTAGTATGTGGTGTGTGACTTCTGGGACACCCTGTATATATATATATATATATATATATATATATATATATATATATATACATACACAGGGTGTCCCAGAAGTCAGGCTCTCGCACCCTGATTGAGCACTCTGGAAGAATGGTAGACTTTGAAAAACAGTAGCTACTCCGGCATGCATGCATCGCTCATTCATTAATGGATTAGAGCACTCTGGCTATTGGGCGGGTATAACGACAATATACACGCTAAAAGTCTGCCTTCTTCAACTGAACGCCCATAGCCCAGGGGTACTGATGTCAACCGAACGCCCATAGCCCAGGGGTACTGATGAGCAGTGATACAGCGAAACAGATCTGTCTGTGGATGACTATATATATATATATATATATATATATTAACTTAAAATAATGTTTTTTATTTAAGTTTTAATTTCTTTTGTAGTCGGTTCCTCAACCATTTCACATTTTTAACATCTTTCTTTTGTGTCACTTATTATCAAAATAACCCACCTGTGCCATATGTGATGCTTGCTTGGGGCAATCATGTCTCGAAAGAGACATGACTGACTGGGCAGAAGATTAATCTGCAGTAGATTGCCATTGCTTTCTGTGTCAGACTGGTTGCCAGCCAAGGCTATAGAACCCAATCTGTCTTATTATTTAACCCATAACTAGAGGGAAGAGATGGGTATTTGTGTATTTCCCAAGGGTATTTGTGCATAAGTGAATGCAGAGAATTCAACTGGAATTCAAACTTGGCAACCCAATTTCTCGTTAACTTTGACAAAAGCTTCAAATTATGCAGAGATCTGTTCTTCACTTTCAAATGCAAATAAAATTCGTTGTTTAGATCTGTTTGCAGGAAAATTTTGAATCCAAGATTCTGAAAAAAAAGTAACGCAGTGCAGTGGATGTTAATTTTGGCATTTTAAAAATATTGAGTTTTTTTTTTGTTTTTTTTCAGCTTTTAGATGAATTAGGAAAGGAATTAGAAGATCTTCGAAGATATAAAATTGAAACAGAACACATTAGAAAAACACAACAGAAAAATGCAACAGAATTGCCAGACAAATGTCGAGAACTGGAAGATGAGGTACAAAAATTACGGGAGGTGAGTTTTTCTCTCTCAAATAATTTATAAAATAAAAAAACTCTTCAGTTTACTTTTATTCAATTAAAAAAAAGTAATAGTTCAGTCACCAACAAATTTTTTTTATTTTCTTTTTTAATGAGACTTATATCTGCAGGATCGAATTACACCCATTCCCTATGTATTCTTTTAATGTTCCTCACTGAAAGCTTCATCTTAAGTGCTGCTGTTTTGTGGAAAAGGTTCTTGTGTGGTTACTGCCCTGAATGCTACAATCGTTACCTTTTCAAGTTTTGGCCCAATAATCTGTCCACCATTTCCTCATAATTTTCACTTCTTCCTCTTATGTTCACACCACCTACCTCATTTAGTAATCTTCTAGCTTGAGTGGCTTTTGAGTCTTGAGTGAACTATAGTAAAAACCAAAAATATTTTAAACTTTAAAACAAAAATGATTTAATAGTTATTGACTGCTACCATTAAGGTGATATTTTATGTAGTAGTAGGACTAGTAAAAACATTTAAATATATAACATTCTTTTATTACCATATATGACATAATTTAAAAAAAAAATTGAAATCACTCTTCATCTAATACCAGATTGGTTACTGTACCAACATCTAAACAAATATTCCTTTTTGATAAAGTTTCCTGATGGCCCCAGAATGAAATATCTATGATTAAAAATCAGAATAATGTTAAAATAAATTAAAGATTACACATGTATGTGAAAAATATTAAAAAAAGCCAAGCTTTGCAACAATGGTGATGTCTGCAGATTGTGCAAAGAGGAAAAGTTGGGTTTAGTATTATTTCCAGAATGATAAAAGCTACTAAATGAAAGATCTGAAATAATGTCTGGATGTAGACACATCAGAAAATATTTTCTTGGCTCATAAAAACCCGGATGAAAGGATTTTCAATAACAAACCACTTCCTTACTTTGAACTTCTAGTTATGAACTTATAAAAGCCTTAACTCTTAAATCATCAGTGAAAACAAATCACCTAACAAAACCAATAAGGTTGAAACCATGTTAGTGTAACAGACTGATCTTCTTTTTATATATATATATATATATATATATATATATATAGTGTATTGTAATAAAGTTGTGGAACTCGTAGGTGTTTTTGCCTGCTGTTCATGCATTTACTTTTATAAAGCGTGCTCGATACAACATAGAGCGTTATATTGTAATAGTTGGAACCAACTTTGTCACCTGATGAGAAGCACGTCAAGTAGCTTCGAAACGCGAAAATTTTTGTGTAGTGATACTATGAATTTATAAACCATTGTAACAACTATTACAATATATATATATATATATATATAAAACAATGGTTTATCAAACATTTCCCATCAATACTTTGTATAGTGATGAGAAATGTTTGATAAACCATTGTGATAAAAATATTACAATATTAAGTTCTACTTAATATTGAGGATTTTTTTTTATAAAAGTAAATGCAATGAACAGTGAATTTTTAACTCTATCTGTTCTTTCACTTTATTATATATATATATATAATCAAATAGTTATTAAATTTTTTTACAAATTAAGAGTTTATGAAAAATTAGAATAAAATGAATTCAGAATCAAAATAAAAACAGTATAATTACACTCAAAAGTCCCTTTAAGTCAGATCAAAAATATAAAATGTTTTTTTCTTTTATTGTTTTAGAAAATGCTGGGATACAGAGAAAACTAAGACAATAATCTTGTAACAATAATAGATACTTCAACGGAAATGCAGTCTAGACAAGGGTTTAGATCGACCGACACTTTTCCCTATAAGATTGAAAGAAGAAATCATGTATTCCCAAGAATATAACCAATATTTTAAAATTTAATGTGGATCTCCATTCTGATTAGTTAAATTGAACATACACATGTCTCATTGAATAATATAAATATATTATGTTTATTTATTTTTATAATAATCCTTTCTTGTCTTCTAATTAGCTTCTTGATAAGTTAAAAATCAAGATGACAATTTTTCCTTACACAAGTACTTTCAATCTCCCCCAAGATCATTCTCAGGGGAGACTTGCAGAGACAAACTTATCTCTGATGGGATTGAAAGTATTTGGATAAAGAAAAACTATGGCACCTTCCTTGATGGCTTTCAACTTAACAGCAAGGAGCTAATTAGACAACTAGAAAGTATTATGAAAATAAACTTAATATATGTCCATATTATTAAATCATACATGTTTGAATAACAATATACTGTCTAAATAAATATATATATATATATATATATATAAGCATGTGATGTAGATATAGAAGAATCCAAAGGAGTATCCTGTACATTCAGTGGTAGGATAACTCACTAAGAGAGCTCTAAATATAGATGTATATAAATACATATACAGCAAATATAAGAAAAAATTTAGGCAGACACGTTATTTCATGGTAAATCAGAAGTATAGGCCTATTTCAGGCGAACCATCATCAGCTTGCATCTTTATTGTACAGAAGATTTTACACAAATTCGTGTAAAATCTTCTGTACAATAAAGATGCAAGCTGATGATGGTTCGCCTGAAATAGGCCTATACTTCTGATTTACCATGAAATAACGTGTCTGCCAAAATTTGTTCTTATATATATATATATATATATATATATATATACATACACACACACACACACACACACACACACACACACACACACTTACAGTAAGAATAAGAGCTAAAGCTTAAAATATGACAGAACCTAAATATAATAATACCAAATCTTGTAGTCAGTTTCATGTAATGCCAATCATCCTCCTGATGATTGCCATTGCATGAAATTCTGAGTAGTAAATTTGTTATATATATATATATATATATATATATATATATATATATGGGAAAAACTACTAAAAATTTGTAAGTTTAAAAGTGTATTTTTCTGATAGTATTTATTTCTATTATTATATTGATATTTCAGACCATCCTCGGCCTTTCATCAGAAATCTAGGGAGAATGAGAGAGCATATTAAAAATATTTTAAATATTTGCTTTTAAAAGTAACTTTATAAAAAACAATGTTTTTCAAAATTGATATTTTTGTTTTTGTTCAAAGAGAATATAATGTGCTGTTAAATCTTCCAGGTGGTTATAAAAATACTTTTATCTCTGTGTCATACTTGTTGTTATGGAGACAGATAAATATTAGCACAATAAATTGATATTGGAATATAGAAAGGTAGTTTAAATTAAGTTTTATGAACATACGTGATTCATTTTATTTGCTTTTGTTTACGTTTTATGCTTTTTTTTTTTAGAAAAGTCACAGATTTTAAGCTTCAAATCAAATTTTCTTGTTTATAATTTTAGGAAATAGGTTTTTAAGAACAAAAATTTAATTTCTTTTTCATTTTCTCCATTTTAAAGATGTCATCTTCTTAAGTAATTTTTGTTACACAATTAGAATCAAATACCCCCTCCCCCCAACTGACCTTACTTAAGTTATCCGGAAGTTTTTTTAGGCTATTAAAAAAGAACAAATAAGACATTATAGTATGAATAAATTTAATTAAATGCTTGATTTAATACATTCATTTCTATCAAATTGTGAAGTAAAGGTCGTTTTGAGTGAGCATGCTTCCAGATCCTTTCATACAAATGCGGGTGTACCCTCCCCCCCCAACCGGCTCTATCCAGGTCCTATACTTTTCCTGATCTTCATCAATGATCTTTCCAATGTAATCATTTCACAAGTTGGCATCTATGCGGCTGGCCCCACCATCTACTTCCATCTAAATAAGAAATCTACAATGTAAATGTGGCTGCTGCTGCTGCTGTTGGCAATCTGTGATGGATTGGGGGCAAGAAATGACCTGTAAATTTTAATGCTTCCAAAATGAAGCTGCTCTCCCTTAACCACCATAGATAACCTTTCCTACCTTCCATCTTTATGGATGACACGAGTCTCCCAGAAGGCAACACATTGTGCCTCCTTGGCATCACTCTCTCAACCGACCTCAAATGGAATGACTACATTGAATCAATAGCTATATTTGCCTCTAAGAATATCTAGTCACTGTGTTAGGCCAGAAAGTTTTTCTCATTAGAATCCATCTTGCACATTTATAAATCTAGCATTCATCCACGTATTGAATGCTGTTGCCATATCTGGTCGGGTGTTACTGCTATTCATCTTGAGGCTCTCGACAAAATCCAAAGAAGGATTGGCAGTGTAATTGATGTAACTTTCCTCTGGCTTTTCTACAAATATTTTCACTGCTTTTACTGTGACGAGTTTCTTATCCTGGTGCCCCCGGCCACGTGAATTGTGCTACTAAATTGGCATCTAGGTCCCAATTTTTTACCCTTGAAATAGTCAGATGTCACTACCTCTTCAACTGTAACAGTTTCTTTTATTGCATTTCTCGCCTGTGGAACTCCCTTCCATATACTTGCTTCCCTGATAGCTACAATCTCCAAAAGCTTAAATGCAATGTAAATTGCCAGCTTCTATCTCCTTGATTCCAATATTTCTCTTTTCCTTTCTTTGACATTGCCTGTACCTTGTTTTTTTTATTTTTATTTTATCTCACTTTAACACCCTGTGCACTTGTGGTGGTCCTGCCTTGCTTGGCGTGATAGGATTATAAAAACAAACTTCTGTATGTGTTGGCCCCCAAATACTTATGGACTTTTGATAGTGATAATGAATGTGCATTGTGGTGCAGTGGATATCATCTCGGAAAGACAAATCAGGGAGCTGAGTTCAAATTCCAGTTGAATATGTTGCATTCACTTACGCACAAATACTCTTGGGAAAGGTATTAATCCATCTCTTCTCTCCAGTTATGGGTTAAATAATAAGACAGATTGGGTTCTGTAGCCTTGGCTGGCAACATACTGTGAGATAGTCTTCTGTCCAGTCAGTCATGTCTCTTTTGAGACATGATTGCCCAAAGCGTGTATCACGTATAGCACTTAACTGATAGTGATAATGGTTATTTACCTGTAAGTAACAAATAGTGAATTCCAGTTGAATTCATTGCATTCACTTATGTGCAAATACCCTTGGGAAAGGTATTAATCTGTCTCTTGCCCCTCTAGCTATGAGTTAAATAGCAGGACATATTGGGTTCTATAGCATTGGTTGGCAACCAGTCTACTGCAGAAAGTAATGGCAACTTACTGCAGGGAAATCATCTACCCAGTTAGTCATGTCTCTTTTGAGACATAATTGCCCAAGCATGTATCACATGTGGCCCTTAACTGAATGAATAAATGTTACATTCTGTATCAATTGATATCTTATAATTGTTATCTTAATTCTTGTCATAAAAGATGTCTCTCCACTTATCAGCTTAGAAATTTTGGAACAATTATCTGAATATATTGAAGTTGTCATTTAACCATCAACAGTTCTAAACTTTCAGCTCCTAAAGATTACTGCTATTAACAAAATGTATATATCTTTTCATGGGGTGATCACCTTCCTTCTGACATTTCCTATATCTAACCACTCCTCCACTCCTTCTCTTTATCTTCCCCTATGTAGCCCCATGCACAATAGTGGTAGTGGAATGCCTTGTTTGGGGTGAAATGATTTAAAAAAAAAAAGTTACTTTTATAATCTATGGATGTGTAAATTTTTTCTAAAGGTTCTGTTATACAGTATGCAATGGATGAATTATTAAGATAATATTGACATCTCATTTTAAGAGATATATTTACAAAAATTACACGAAAATATCATGAAATACTAAAGAGTAAATTTATTCAACAAAATTGCCATTGGCTTCAACCAGGGCCTCAAGATGATTTCTGAATCTCCTACAACTCTTCTGGACAGTCTCCTTGCTTAATTTGGTGAATGCTGCCATAATCCTTGCCTTCATTTTATCAGTGGTGTTACAAGGAGTTTTGTTGATCTCTCACTCAACTGTGCCCCACAAATAATAAGAGGATTGCAGTTTGGGGATTTAGGTGGCCAGGTATAAGGGGTGATATGGTTCTTTTGATTGTGTGACATGGTGCAGAGTCCGGTTTCCAGATAGGGTATTCCAGTAGACACCCTCTTGACTGAGGATAGCATTACCTCCTCAAGTTACTTGATTTAGGTTTCTGTGTTGAGTCTGAGGCCCTGTTCAAAGATGAATGGCGGCATCACGTCACCATCACTAGTGATGCCTTCAGACACCATGATCTTGACTGGATATATCGTCCTTCTTTTTCCAAATCCTCTGCACTGTCCTTAGATTGAATCCCAAACACTCTGAAATGTTTGTATTAAAGTTTCTGGTATGAATGCCAAATAGTACAGAATGCCGTTTCCAAATTTCTAGCTGAGTGAATTGCATCGTTGTGCTCTTTTTTTCACAGACAGTTTCCAGCTGACCCTACTATACTGTGCTGTTGACAAATAAGAAAAAACAAACAACGTGCATGTACAAAATTAGAAATATAAAGATGGTGTTAATTTATTTATTGCTGCCTGTATAACTATTGCTGACTTCCCCATGATTCCTGGATTAGCAAACATCTTTCCAATGTATTTGTTTCTTCGTCTGGTTTTGGGCATTTCTTTTCCTTCCACATTCCTGTGTTTAGAAACTGATTCTATTACTTACACTATTTATATTTAGACAGTTGTCTTCATTTTTGTTGTTATTAACATAATGTTTCAACCATTGTGTCCTCTGGCCTTCTTCAAGTGCATATCAATCTGGGTTGTCTACAGAGAATTCCAAACTGACTAGCTTACGGCCATATCACGTTGAATACACCGGTTCTCACTCAATCACTGAAGTTAGGCAACATTGAGCCTGGTCAGTACTTAGATGGGTGACTGCTTGGGAATACCAGGTGCTGTAAGCATATAGTGATGGATGTGCATTGTGGTGCAGTGGATATCGGTTCGGAAAGAGAAATCGGTGGGCCAAGTTCGAATTCCAGTTGAATACCCTGCATTCAATTAAGCACTGGTACCCTTGGGAAAGGTATTAATCCGTCCCTTCTCTCCAGTTATAGGTTAAATAACAAGGGTAGGACTTTGGGATCCTGCCCTTAAAAACAAATCCTAATGAAACTTGATACTCGAAAAGAAAAATGTATTACTAGACACAAAAACTTATGTAAAAAACAACAATAAATTGTTGAAAGAAAAAGGTATTACCAGCAATAAATAAATAAATTTTAGTTGATAATAAATGACCTACTGAGGTTGATTTGCCATAATAACAAAACAACCAACCAACCAACCTGACCCCTTTGTTTATTCTATGGGGGTAGAATGTTCTCATTCCATTGCCCATGCCTAGGGATATTTCAACTAGTTCTTACTTTTAGCAGTACTTGGTTATTGCCCACTATATCTAAATACGTATTGCCTGGTCCAGTGATTGAACACACAATATACGCTTGATGAAGGCCGGAGGACACAACAGCCGAAAAAAATTCTAATAATGACAATAAAGTAGAATAGTCTGCAGAATGATAATTCCTCACCCCCAGAAATTCAGACATACACTGACTTTTCTTCAATTTTTCATTTCGATTACCATGCATGTTTTATTTTTTTTAGTAATTTTTTGTTTTATTTTTTAGTTCACACCAGCATATCTTTTTTTTTCTTTTTCTGTTTGTGACTTCTTTTTTCTTTTTACATTTCTGACATCTTTTCAGTAGACATTGACATGTTTTATAACTTGTGACCAGCTCAAAATTTTCATCAGCTCAAATATGTTGATAAATATTGGAGATCTCTATAACCTTATATAGAAATCAATATAACAAAAAATTTATTCAGATTTTACATTATTAAACAGAATTTTGCATAATACAACCTTAAAATTACCTCTTTTCATTTTTTGTTTTTGCCATTGAACTTTATTTACAAGTGTTAGTCTCACAGTAAATTTAATTACAAAAAGTTTGATTTTATTCTTTAAAATCAGCAAAATTAATCCATAAAATGTCTTGTCTATTTTCTAAGATGTTATGAGAGAAACCTATTTTTAATCAATATTTTATTAACTTAATTTTTATAATTTTCATAAAATGCTCGTTACTTTTTCAAAAATGTTTTTCTTTTGCATAATCTTTTGTTTGTGAGGTGCATATTAATTGAAACATATTGCAATTTTTGAGCTGCTTTGATCATTAATTATAGAGTTTTCCCCACTTTTTTTCATTCATTGCAAGCTTATTAAAACTGCTCAGTTTTCAAAATTTCTTACCATTTGATTAGTTTCCAAAGATAAGCTGTATCATTACTGGGAAATTAATCTATACTAGTATCACTTAGTACTAAATGATTAGTGTCATCTTACTAAAGATTAATACCTGCTCACGTATTTAGCAAATAATCTTTTTTCATAAAACATTGCAGTTTGCTCAGCTTGACTAATAACATTGCTTTTTATCTAACAAAGGTGTTATGTATAGTGACTGCTTGGTAAAAATCTAATTGAACTTTGTCGTCCCAGTCCCAGTCCCCTCCAACATATTTTTAGTTAAACAATATTCAGCAGAATTTCTTATTGGTAGTTAATTGATCAGTTTTCATTTCTTACAGAAATATGTTTAAATCTCAAATATGGGCGTTTTCACACACACACACATATATATCTCCAGGTAAACAGGACCCAAGGTTTAATGATCTTGAGTACTCTGGCATTTACTTTTTTTTAAAAAAGTGTTCAATACAATAAATATTGTAGAGCATAATATAATTCTTGTATTTAAATGAAAATCATTTTCATAACTAACATCTAACATTGCCTGATGACGATATAGAAATCTCAAAACATAAAAATTAAATATACACACTATCGGCCATATTTATTAGGCCACCCCAGTTTTTTAAGAAAAATGATGTATTTCATACTATTTTTAGTATTTATTGCCAAGTGGATAATTGTAAATGAAAATAGAATGGTTCTTTTGTTATTATTACTTTGCAAAATTTTACATGACAGCCAGGAAGCCTTTGCTTCGGCCAGCCAATAAGAAGATATATATATATATATATATATATATATATATATATATATGTGTGTGTGTGTGGTGATGTAAATTAATAAATATGCATATGAGGAGGGGAGGGTGTGCATATGTATAGTATGACTATTCAGGTATTAATAAAATGGTGCTCAATGTATGAACAGAGCTGCATTATATATATATATATATATATTATCCTACAGCTATGGCATGATTCAGTTTCATGCATTAAGCAATCATCAGGTGCATATTTCAAACTCAAAAAAAAAGTTTAAAGTATGCACCTGATGATTGCATAATGCATAAAACTCCAAGTCGTGCCATAGATGTATGATAATATCATATATATATATATATATATATACACACACACACACACACACACACACAAAAAATCTAAACGTGAGCCAAAACCTACCGCAGTTTCACACTACGGATCTTCAGGGCATATGGCTAACGACCTAGATTAAAAAAGCAAATATATCGTTACTCAGACACAGAAGAAACCAACACAAACAAGGGGTGGAACAAATTTATTATTAAAAAAAAAGTTCTAGTGATTTCTTATAATTGGTGTTAGTTTCACTGTGATTAGTATTATTATTATATATATATATATATATATATATATATATAATAAAGTCTAATGCAAAATAAAAAAAAAGATTATCTTCCTCAGCTTTCATTTGTGATCTTTGATGAATGTTCGTGGATAGTCCTGAGTCTGGCAACATGGTCTCCGATTGGGAAATTTTGAGGGGTGTACAACCACCTCTTAATTGTTGTTATTCTCAGGTCTTCCCTGACCCGAGGTGGTAGTACCTGTTAGGATCCCAGCTATGACCAAACAGTAAACCCTCAATTAAAATCAAAATGCTATGAAAGTATAAAAAATACATTTTTATCGTAAAAATTGCCAACAATACGTATTTATAGTAGAATTATTAAAATTACTTCAAAGCTCTCAAGAAAAGTAAATTTCAGAATTAAATGACCCATAAGGAATTGATATGCCATTAAACAATCAATCTCCTTGGAATGTTTTCGGTCTAATTCTTTCCAAAAATGTTCAGCATTCTTCTCTCAACCACTTACTTTTTGCCTTTAAATCAAAACCATACAAATCTTCAAAGAATCACCAAGTTGTAAATTGGAAATAACTTAATTTTTCTTCTATACATTTTTTTTTTTCATTTAAAAAATAAAAACAAAAAAAGTATTCATTTTGTTCGATTGTATTTTTCAGTAATTTTGTATCTTTGATCAAAAATTAAGTGAAATTGTGCTGAAATAATGTAACAGCTCCAAATTAAACTAAGGGTTACTAAAACAAAATGTGGTTGTTAAAACAGTGCTTTTTTTTTGTTTGTTTAAAGACAAAAAAGAAAATTGTAATTTTTCTTTTTTTAAATATAAACTGAACTTTTCAATAAATATAACAAAATGAAACTAAAAATGGGTTTTAAAATCTAATCAGTATTTCTCTGTATACAACCCAATTTTTTTAAATTTTAATATTGATAAAAAAAAAAAAGAATCTAATTTATTTTTATTAGCAGATTTATAAAAATCTGCTAAACTCTTGAAATTCCTTTTTGGAATTAAGTCTGTTTTGTTTATTTCTAATTTGAATTCTTTCTTTGCTTTGTTTCAAAAAGGTGTTGCGCCAGGTTAGTAATTCTAATTTTATCTGAATGGCACCTTAAAACTGCATCTTGGAATTTGGGGCACCCAGAATTGTTGGTTCCTCTCTTGAAACTTCAAGCTGTAGATATTTCTTTCAGTGGAACTAATTTTTTTTTTTTTTTTTTTGCGGGGCAGTTCCACTCTCTTCTTTTTTGTCTTTCATTCTTTTTGGCTAGTCTAAATAATAATTTGTCATTTTCTAACTTTATAACAAACCTTTTCTTTTCCCCTCTCCTTTTCTCTTCTATGTCCTTTTCTTTTGTAGAGAAGCTTTGAGTGTATGATTTTTAGCGCTTTTAACAACTAAATTTTTTTCTTTTTAAAACTCAATTATCTGAAAAATGCAGAAATTGAGCAGTTTTTTTTTAAGTTTTGAAATTAATTCATGTATAGGATGTTTCAAAATAGATTAAAAAAATAATCCTCCATCTCCAAATATAAAAAAAAGCTAGAAAGAAATAGATTTAGTTAAGGAGGTTTACTTAAACTTATCTGAATCCTTTGTCCAAGTTAAGGAAAGGATGTGTATAAATAATTGAATTTCAGAATTGGACTCTTGATGGATGCTAGTGCTTGGCTGAACAACATTTGGCAATTTAGAATGCAAACCTGAAAAATTGTCAGACTAATGAACCAACCCCTGCAAGAAGGAGAAAAAAAAGTTGTTTATTATTTTAAGGACTTGTGACATGTGATGGAAAGTGTTTCAAACAAGTAGAGATAAGAGCCACTCTCATAACAAACTGCAAACAGAAATTCTAAAAAGTGGGTGGGGGTTCACACCACTTTACATTTGACTGTTTTTTCTTATCTTATTTTTAAAAATAATTATATTTTAAAATGTTTATTTTCTTGACATCCCTTGAATTGGTTTCACCTTTTCACTCCCCCCACCCCCAAAAAACTCCTCTCTCTTTCCTTTCTAAGTGCATGCTACCTTTTATAACATTTTTCACTGTTATGCTTTGTATTTTCATTTATTTTTTTTGTTCATTTCAGCAACTCAAACATTATCCCCACTACTCATTTTGTTTACTCATTTTCATGTTCAGGATATGAATATCTTGATTTCAAACTAAAGATTGATAAATTTTATCTTGGCCCAAAAATCTTCCAAGGGCAAAGAATCGACAGTCAAGAATCAGAAAATATTATTTAACTTCAACTTCCAATCTTAAGACGATAGTTACTTTAGATATTTCACTTGTGATTTTGGAGAATTGTCCATGCAACCAGCTGACTTTCTCTCTCATGATATCAAGTGGGTATTTTCTCTCTGAGCACGAAACAAAGAATTATAAGGTCCCAACAAACCTAACTGCATATTTCTCTTTGAGCACATAACTATGCTGATTAAGTTATATGGTAGTCTGGTTGCCAACCAAGGCTATAGGTCCCAGTCTGTCGTGCAATTCTAGGGGAATAAGAGATAGATGTGTAAGTGAATGTAATGAACCCAACTGGAATTCAAACTTGAAGAAAGCATTTTGTATGTGATGAAGATAAATCTTAGTCACAAGTTGCCATTTGTGTGTATGTGTTTTAAATCAAACTTTGCAAAAATAATAAAAATCTCTTTTTATCGTAAAAAAAGTTTTGAAATTCTAAATGTTTTAATGCCTGAAAAATTCAAGATCCCCCCCCCCCCCCAAAAAAAAACACATGCAATATTTTTCTGTTTACAGCTTTTCTCTAAAATAAAGTCAGTTATGGAGAGGCCTGATTGCCAATATCCTGAACAGACACACAGGGTCCAAGTTTTGCTGCTGGTTGATAAAGGGATAAACCCGATATTCCAGAGTACGTGGGGAAAGTATTATTAGAAAGATTCCATTAACTAAAATCTGATTGAATATCATTTATTTAAATAAAAAAAGAAATCTTGTCTTGCTTAATCTTAGAACTCTCTGCTATCTACAGGGTGCAATGGGCAAATTGTCACCATATTATATTGTTACTTTTGTGCATGTGGATTGTTTTTGATTTTATTGACTGCACAGTATAGTAGGGTCAGTTGGGTACTGTCTGTAAGAAAAAGAACACCATCACACAATTTATTCTGCCAGAAATTTGGAAACAATATGCTTTACTGTTTGGAATTCGTACAGGAAGCTCCAATACAAACATTTCAGAGTGTTTGGTTGTAAATTTGAGGACAGTGGAGAGGAGTTGGATGAGTCTAATGGTGATTATGAAGGTGTTTGAAGTTCAAAGTCATCTGGAGGTCTTAGGTTGAAGCTAATGGATATTTCATTGAATCAATTTATTCTTTAGCATTTCAATATATTTTTGTGCCATATATCTGTTAAAATGAAATGTTAGTTTCTTTTCATTTTTGTGTAATTTAGACAACAATTTATCCATTGCATCCACTACGTTTTATATTCATCTAGAGCAGAGATCATCAGACTGTAATTATGCATTTTCACTATCAACTAAATTTTTCACCAAAATATTTATTTTTCCATATAAATTATGTATGGCTTAATTAACAAAATTCAAGTAATTTGTCACAAAAATTTTATTTTTAAAGAATGTCATTAATACATAAGTTTGTAAAGCCAGGATGATAAAAAAGAAAATTAAAATCTATTGCATCTCACTGTTATTAAACAAAATTTAACTTGAGGAAAAAATGTTTTAAAATATGCTTGAAACCTTTTTCCTTTTCTTTTTTTCTGTAAAAACATTCCTCATTAGAAATTATATATATATATATATATATATATTAGTAAGTAGTTCATGAAATGGAATTAGCTAATTTAATTGCATTATTTCTTGTTAAAATTCCTCAAATTCTTTTCTGCAAGAAGCTAAAATTAAGGGCAGAGAGTTTTGTTTTGCATTTTCTTGTAGCAGAAATAAGTTAACTGGTGTAGCAACTAGGAATAGTCTTTTCTTTATTTGGTTCTCTTTATGGCTTTGTCAAATTTATTATTTTTTTCCTTTTTGTAAAACAGTCTTATGCACACACACACACACACACACACACACATATTTGCAAATAAAAATTTGAAAATTGCATGTCAGATGATCATTTCTGTGAAATAAATTTGCTTCATCAGCAACCAGTTTTATTATGAAAAATTGAAGTTTTTCAAACACCAGAAGTTCACTTAAAAAGAATGAAAAAGGAAAGAAATAATAAAGAAAAGTTGGAGGGAAGTGAAAAAGGGGAGGGATTTTGTTAGAAAATGCAAGCATCCAAATGCAGTTTCTGAGGTTGGGAAGAGAGAAGGAAGCATAAGAGTAATAGTGAATTGGATTTAACTTGATCTGTGAAAGGGGAAGTTGAAAAAAAATTATGTATAGTCGCCGACTGACGCCATTTCAGTCAGGTTTCAATCCTGGGTAAAAAAGCAATGGGAGTCTAACCGTACTGATGGGCTGTGATACAGCGAAACAGATCTGTCTGCGGATAACAATAAATATATATATATATATATATATATATATATATATATATATATATTACAGAAATTAACAAAATTTGGTTATAAACAACCAACAATTTGAAATGATTTGTTTGAACATTATTTTTGATCGATACTCGTATTTAAGTAGATATTATGTTTTTAATTAAACAGTATTATATATTTATATCTACCAGCCTGATTATTTACAATAAATTTTTATTACAAAAATGTGCATCATTTGGCAGCTTAGACTGATGGTCATTCATGGTCGAGAGCTCTAAGACATGCCAGATCACATGGTAGCTTCCCCCTATGTAGATAGGGATTGCAGGTTCAAATCCTGCTGAATGACACACATTTTCGTAATAAAAATTTATCGTAAATAATCAGGCCAGTAGATATAAATATATAATACTGTTTTATTAAAAACAGAATATCTACTTAAATACAAGTTTCAATCAAAAATAATGTTCAAACAAATCATTTCATATATATATATATATATATATATAGGAAAAACTACTAAAAAGTTGTAAGTTTAAAAATGCATTTTTTTTGACACTATTTGTTTATTTCTATTATTAGAAAAATACATTTTTAAACTTTTAGTAGTTTTTCCTATACATATTAAGACAGTATACGTGGATCATCACTATGTTATTTCCTATTACAATATTTATGCTTATTTTGATCTTGACTGGATAGTCCCTGCATCTACCGTAAGATTGGGTAGTATGTTCATGATATGCATGCACTGACTACACTTTTATCATCTTGGACATTCCTGGTGGTAGAATAATTTCCATTTTCACATACTACAGTTACTAATAATTACATTAAAATGTATGAAACTGGTAGTCATGCTCTGTTACTGTCCACTTGAAATTTGATTTAAAATATAATAAAGCTCTGCCATTTAATATGGCTTAGAGCTCCTTTTTTTTTTTTTTTTTTTTTTTTTTTTTTTTTTTTTTTTTTTTTTTTTTCCTTTTTTTTTTTTTTTTTGAGTTTATATATAACATGCCTTGATTACTTGGCCAGAGAGAACCTCCTGATTAAACAAAGCCCAAATAGTACATTTGAACACGCATCCTTCCTGATTCGAAAGCACTATTCAGACTTTGTTTCGTCCGGAGGTACTGCATGGTAAACAAGTCAAGGCATTATATATATATATATATATATATATATATATATATATAGAATACTGAAAACTTAAAAATAATGTTGGTGTTATCAGGTAGTTGTTTTTTATATACTGTCCATTCATATATATATATTTGGAAAAAGAGTTATTTCCACAACCTAGGTTTCAACCTTGCTGCATCTTCAGGTGATTTACAATAAGTGTAACCCTATTTTCAGATGGCTGGTATTAATTTTAAGTGATTTTCAAGATGAGAAGAAATTTCTCTAAAATTGGAGAATACAGTTATTTTTGACAGGTAAAGTAGCCAAAATGTTAACAAGTGGAAAATACAGATACAAGGGTTCACTGAGTGCAAAATTCTTTTGTTGGGAGAAGTAAGCAAATTAATCAAAGTTACCTAATTCCAGTCAAAATACAAATTAATCAAAGTTACCTAATTCCAGTCAAAATATTTGTCAATGAATTTTGATGATGTGTGACCCTAGATCAAAATAGAGCATTGAGAATTACCAGGACAATTGATGAGAGAAGGCAGATGATAACAGCGAGTGGGTTTTCCTCCCCTTTCCCTGGAAGTTGAAATGTTAAATGTAATTGTTCTCATTTCGAGCTGGTAAGAGTTATACAATGAGGGAAATAAAAACCCTATACTAAACCGTATCCCCCCCCCCCCCCGTCTTAAGATTTTATTCAGTTTGAGCCCTTTTAACATCATGCTATGCTTTTTTTTATCGGCAATGTGGAGGTACCTAGATTAGAGAAAATTGCCACCCTCCCCTACTTGTGTTTCAAAGTAGGTCTGCTGGTCTTTGGATTACTCATTTCTTAGCAAATTCTTCCCTAACAATTTCAAAACTTACACCCCACAAAAAAAAATGTGTTTGTATCACACACATGCACAATAGCTTAATAAATATTTACTTCATCTGAAACAAGAGCTTGAATGTGTGTGACGTATTTACTGAGAATCACATTTGACCAAGGCTAGAGTATCCTCCCAGCCCTGTTATTTAACTTGTAGAGTGGGGGGTGAGAAGAGCAGACTCCCCACATCTGTAAGTTATGAGAAATGATGGGCTGAACTGTTTTATGACATGTTGGCAGGGGGTGGGGTTGAATTCAGTTGTCCTTTTATTTATTTTTTTAATGTTCATCCAATACAAGGCCCAAAGGCCATTCAAGGTAGAAGGTTACTGTGTGGAACAGCATAAGAAAGAGCAAGATAACAGGATAGACATCTAATTCTAGACTTAAAGAGATCAAAATCTAATTAACAATAAAAATTCCAAATTTTGGGTGGAGATGTTAGAAGTACAGAGTTAAAGTAGGCTTTAGAAGGAACCAGAAACCCTATCCTAAACAGTAAACAAGGGATGAACCTCTACTCCTGTTCAAAAGACTGGAGAGGTGTAGATAATAGGCAAGCCTATCTACCTCTATTAAAAGAGATAGAAAAAAGACAAAATTAACTCTAAAAATGTTCTTTGAATTCACAGCAGTTATTTCCAATGTTGGCATGGTTTTAAGTGAATCTGCCATTGAAAATGTTGATAAACATGGATAAATGGGCTTGCAACAAAACAAAGTATCAAAAGGACTGTTTCTCATCCCTGACCCCCAACCAAACTATGTAACCTCTGCTGGCGCCAATGTTTTTGTTCGTAATTTTCACAGCAACACCTTTGTTCACAGATTACTTACCTGATGTTTCATGCTCAGTGAAGATAACCAAACATCAAAAAGTCCTACATTTATATATCTAGTGATCTCTTTTTGTACACGTATAGAAAGTATTGCATTCACTTACGCACAAATACCCTTGGGAAAGGTATTAATCCGTCCAGTTATGGGTTAAATAACAGGACAGATTGGGTTCTATAGCCTTGGCTGGCAACCAGTCTACTGCAGAAAGCAATGGCAACCTACTGCGGGATAATCTTCTGCCCAGTCAGTCATGTCTCTTTCGAGACATGATCACCCAAGCGTGTTTCACGTATGGCACTTAACTGACTGATAGAAAGTACAAAATATTTATTTTACATGAAATCTTAATTTCACCACTTAAAAATCTGTGTGAGTACTATATGACTATGTCATTACTGATATATGTAAAGGGATGTTGTGTTTATGTTTGGGTCCCTTTCCCAAGTTTCCCCATTTTATAGATGCTATATATGAATTAAATAGACTGTATTAAAAAATTAAAAAAAGAAATTTGCTCTTAAGAATTTTGGATAAATGATTTTCAACTTGTATATTTAGGTGAATTTTAATAAATTTGAAAATTCCTTAGAAAGTAGTTTTCCTTCTTGGCCACAAAAAAAAATTAATTTGTGCCATACTAAGCCAAGATTAATAAATAATCATCGAGAGATGATTAGCACTAGGCCACCCGTTTATGATTACAATTTTAATGTCTGAGAAATCAAAGAAATTTTGAGAATAAATCGGGTAAAATATACCACATTTGATGACATATGACAACTCGCTTTTCTTCCCCAAATATTCTCTCATAGAACGAACCATTACTTTGTGAAAATGACCCTCAAGAGCATGCTTCTCTGATCACTATGTTCAAGTCTAGGGTTAACTGTTGTCTTTCTTACATATCCCCATAACTGTGCCTTTTATCCTCTACCTTGAATGGCTCTTGGGACTCAAGTTGAATATCACTGTAAAAACAAATGGTTACTGTTTTAACTATAGATGACAAATCAATTGTAAAAGATATAAAGGTATTTAAAGCAAAATCTGTTGAAAATGCTTGTAAAATCCCGTTTTTGAAATGAGGATGACAAACCTTATTTCTGTTCAGTTTCTTTTAGAAATGTCATCATTTTTTGTTGTATTTCATGTAAAAACATCTTGAGCCACCAAACAGTCATGCAAAAGAGAAAATATCTGCATCAGTTAAACTCTTCAGTTTAAAAATGTGTTTTGTTTTTGTTTTTTTTGTGACATATAGACATTTTAATTCTGCATTTTTGCTTTTTCAATTTTCATTTTTTAAAATGAAATAGATTGCTTTGCCTAAATGTTTCTCTCCTCATTTTCAAGCAAATTGGTTTAACCTGTTCTATAGAGTTTATTATTTATAGTAATTCTATTTAGAAGGTGAACTTAATCTAGCATAAGACCACAATAGTAAGGTACTCCATGAAGATCAAACTCACTACATTAGCAAATTAAATTGAAAGACAAGGCTATTATTACAAAATAAATTCTATTTAGACATGCTTTATTATTCTAAGGATTTTACTGAGAATGTTGTTCCACAGATTTTCTTGCTTACATTAGTTGGAAAATTTAATGCACAGGAAATTTCAGAGACAGCAATGAATTTGAATCGTAAAATTTCAGTGTAATACAGGCCTTTCATTCTAGATACATTTCTTTAGGATGAAAAGATCAGATAAAAAATATAATGAAGTTGCTCAAGGAAATAAATTGGATAAGTTCAGTCAGTTAAGTGCTATACATGATACATGCTTGGGCGATCATGTCTCGAAAGAGACATGACTAACTGGGCAGAAGATTATCCCACAGTTTTCTGTAGTAGACTGGTTACCAGCCAAGGCTATAGAACCCAATCTGTCTTGTTATTTGACTCATAGCTAGAGGAAGAAGAGACTTATTATATTATTAAGTAGTAATTAGTGGGGGATCAGTCTATTATTTTATAGCAATAGAAAACCGATCCCCCACTTTATGACCGGTAGAAGCCTTAATCATGTTTTCAACTACTATATTCAGTCAATGAGTTAAGTGCCATATGTGATAAACACTTGGGCGATCATGTCTCGAAAGAGACGTGACTGACTGGGCAGAAGATTATCCCGTAGTAGGTTGCCACTGCTTTTTGCGGTAGACTGGTTGCCAGTCTCTCCTGCTATTTAATCCATAACTGGATGGAAGTGACGGATTAATACCTTTTCCAAGGGTATTTGTATGCAAGTGAATGCGAGGAATTCAACTGGAATTCAAACTTGTCGTTTTGAGTCCATATCCACTGCACCAGATCACACATCCTCGGATAAGTTCTAAAATCATTAAAAATTTTAGTTGAAGTGCTTCATGCTTTTTTTTTTTTTTTTGTAAGACTCATTTCACCCCAAGCAAGGCAGAAATGCCACTAGTGCACAGGGGTTGCAGTGAAAGAATAAAGATATACAGCATATGTTGAAAAAAAAGATAAGGGATGGATGGGAAACAAGTTGATAAAAGATGGCAATTGACATTGCATTTAAACTTTTGGAGATTGTAGCTATCAGGAAAGCATGCAAATGGAAGTGAGTACCGCAAATGGGAAGTGTGAGAAAAGGAACTATTAAAATAGAAGAGACAGTTACATTTAACTAGTTCCACGGTAAAAGGATGGGACCTTAATGCCAATCTAGTAGGATGAGTAAATACATGTGGTCAAGATACCTGGGGTAAAAAGCTCATCAGTGTAGTGGCATGAAAATAATTGTAGAAAAAACAGAGGGAAGCCACATCATGTCGATGAGAAAGTGACTGAAGGCGGGCTTCTTAGTCAGGCTTGATTAAATTGCAGATTTTCCTTTTGGATTTTGAGAACCTTAAAAAAAATAAATGCATCATCTAAAAATATTTCTTATCTCAGCACAGATATGTAAACATGCATAATGAAGAGGACCCCCAAATTCTATCAGCCCAGAGGCAGCTTCAGGTGTAAATCCAGCTCTGCTCTTGGGCCTTATATTAGGTGAACATTTAGCAAAAAAAACAACAAAATATCCAACACTCTAAAGGCTAATGGACATTTTAGGAAGATCCAAATGTAATATATGTTATAACTTAATCATAAAACAACCAAGATGAAGATGCAAATCTGAAATAATCCTCGTTATAATTACAACAAATCTCAGTGTTTTATAATCTTGTTTTTAATTCCAACATGAAATTTCTAAACATTTATTGATCAGGTGCCAAACTGAATGTTGCTTAATCTCAATATTCGAACCAAAACTAATATTTCATTTTAGTTTTATTGATGGTTGAATCTCACATCTGATATTTGACACAAGGTCATTTATTGCTGAGAGTCTTTGCAAAAACATCTGGGTTTGATCCACGTGCACAGGCATTATTTTGTCAAAAGTGACATTGATAGATGACTTTGCGTCATATTTTATTTAAAATAGAGCTGCAAAATAAATACCATCTTTCTCACATGAAGCACAAAATGACTGCAGTTTTGGAATTGATTCCAAATTAATGGCATCCTTACTTCACTTAGGTTTGTTGTTTGTTTTTGTTTTTTTTGCATATAAACTTTCCTGCTTGTTTACTAATATATTTTCACAAAAAGGTCAGCCTGAAGTTAGTATGACCCAGGGGTACAAGTGTAGATGGGGACACCTAGTCAAGATCACACTCACGGCACAAGCTTAATTTATCTCTCTCTTTTCTTATTTTAGTTTGAGAATGCTTTTCAAGAATTGTTCATGACCATAATTTTCTTCTTGGCTTAAAGAAAAATGATTTTATTTTAACCATAAAAATTCCTAATCCAGTTATACATTAGGCAGTGTGACCAGAAATAATTTCTTTTCTAAAGAAAAAAAATTTTCAGTATTAAATTTTATAAAAGTTAATTTGGGGGTTCAGTTTGCCATATAAACACATTGCAAATTGAGAAATGAAAATAAAATTTAATTCTTTATCTGGAAAACTTAAAATAACAGTATATAAAAAAAAATTCATAATGAAATTAATTTTTTTTCCTAATTTAAGAAATCTCATATGAATATTTGTTTTGGTGATCATAGGGTGATCAATTTACATAGTAAACTGAACCCTCATTAACTTTTTTATTAAATTAAAATTTAATCAATTTTATTTTTTCATTTTCTTTGATCTGGTATCCTTAATCTATAGTAATAAAAAAAAAAATCAATTTTTGATTCCAGCCCCTACTGTGCACTTTTTCCAAATTTCTGTTTAAATATCATTCATTTTTGTATTTAAAATAATTTTTTTTTTATTATACACTGATTTGTTCCAATTAATGTCCCTATTTTGGTTGTTATTCTCACACTTTGGCCATTGTATCCCCAGCCTTCATCAGTTGGCTGTCATAGTTTGTAATCAGTTGTAAATTTAAAACTGAATCCATTATTTAATTCATGTGTATATATATATATATATATATATATATATGAAATGAATT
>JBBBDQ010000943.1:0-227500 GCA_037127315.1 Ascarosepion bandense
ACACACACACACATACACACACACACACACACACACACACACACACACACACACACACACACAAAATTCCATTTATAAATAAGTTTAGATATATCCGAATATCGCAACAAAGATATAGCACGAAACAAAATTAACATGAAATTAACTTTTGAATTTTATTTCATTGTTTAGAAATGAATTCTCCTGGTATCCACCTAGGAGTTCTTGACAAAATCCAACGAAGAATCTGTGATGTGATAGATCTCGACTTGGCAGCTCGAATACAGTCACTTTCTCACCGGCGCAGTGTAGCTTCCTGTGTCTCTTCTAGAAATACTTTCATGGCTTCTGCTCAGATGAACTTAGCTCACTGGTACCCCTTATACATGAATTTACTCAAGCCACAAGATTAGCAACTAGGTCCCACCCTTTTACTGTGAAACCAATAAAATGTAAACACAAATTCTACTCCATCAGCTTTTTTTTTTTTTTTTTTTGCATTTCCCGCCTGTGGAATTCCCTTCAATTTACTTGCTTCCTCGACTGCTACAATCTCCAAGAATTTAAATGTAAAGTCAATAGTCATCTCAACCTGCATTCTCTCTCTCTTTATCTCATACTTTTTTCTTCGTCCACTTCATTCTCATCGATATTCTCATCCTTCTCCTACCCTCTTCCTGACGTTCCCTGTAACCTGTCACTCTTTCTCATAACTTAACTCCTATTTAACCCCCTGCTCAACAAGGCAGTAAAATACCTTACTTGGCGCAACACGATTATAAAAAAATCTATACTGGCTTATTTTGTCATAAATATAGGGTGCAATGGATAAATTGTCATCGAAATTACGCAACAATAAAAATAACGCTGACACCTCATATTAACAGATATATTTACCTAAATTACACGAAAATATCTTAAAACACTAAAGAGTAAATTTATTCAATATAATCGCCATTACAAGAGGTTCGGAAGTCGTCTGGAACTACGCCCACCAGACGACTTCCGAATCTCTTGCAACTCTTCTGGGTGGTCTCCTTGTTTATGTTGGTGAATGCTGCTATTATCCTTACCTTCAGTTCATTTTTGTTGTTACAAGGAGTTTTCCTGGTCTCTCGCTCAACTACCCCCCCCCAAACATAACCATAAAGGGGGTTGCAGTCTGGAGAGTTAGGTGGCCTGATGTAAGGGGTGATGTGGTCACAGAAATTGTCTGACTGACACAACTGCGTTTTCCTGCTTATGTGGCATGGTGCAGAGTACTGTTGCCAGACATAGTGTTTTCCAGCAGTCACCTTTTTGACGCAGGGCAGCCTACCTCCTCACGGCACTTGATGTAGGTCTCCGTGTTGAGTTTGAAACCCTCATCAACAAATTCGGAAGTTCTTTTCTTATCAGAACGATCAGAGTGAGTTTTCCGAGCTGCTGTACCTTCGTAATCACCATTAGACTCATCCAACTCTTTTCGAATCCTCTGCACTGTTCTCAAATTGACACCCAAAGACCTTAAAACGTTCGTATTAGAGATTCCGGGACAAATGCCGAGCAGTACAGCAATGCATGTTTTCAAATTTCTGGCGGAATGAATTACGTCATGATGCTTTTCTTCTCAGAGACGGTGCCCAACTGACCCTGCTATACTGCACAATCGACAAAATCAAAAACAAGCAAAACGCATGCGCGAAATAAAAAATATTAAATGGCAATAATTTATCCATCACACCCTGTATACTTTTAGGATTTATGGAAGTACCCAGAAAAGAACTGACCTTTAAAAATGCGTAAAGATCAAGCAGGTACAAAAATTTAAATACCTGGGAATTGTTCTAACAGAAGACGAAAGTGTGACACAGAGATCTGAAGGTGAATTGGCATGGCGAAGGAAGCATTCCAGAACTTGAGTAAAGTATTAAGAAACAGGACAATTTTGCTAGAAACAAAGAAGAGAGTACTGGATTGCTATGTGATGTCAGTTCTTCAATATGGCAGTGAATGTTGGACAATATCATTAAAGATGAAGGAAAAAATTCAAGCAACTGAAATGTGGTTCTACAGAAGGATGCTGCAAATATTATGGACTGAGCATGTGAGCAATGATGAGGTCTTGGAAATGATGGAAACGAACAGGAAATTAATACTGAGCATCAGAAAGAGACAGCTGATATTCCTGGGACAAGCATTGAGAAAGGAAGGCTTAGAGAACCTGATATCAACAGGCCAGATAGAGGGGAAAAGAGACAGGGGAAAGCAACGGATAACATATTTGAAGGACCTAATCAGGTGGATGACGGAACGAGGGTTGCATGGTGTAACAGGAGAATGTGTGGTAAGAGCTACCAGGAATAAGGAGATGTGAAAAGCCATGATTGCCTACGTCCTGAAAGGATAGGGCACATAGAAGAAGAACAAGATATATGCCAACTGTTTATAAGAAATTATAATGTGGATATAAAGTGGGGGATCTAATCTATATTATAATCCATATATAAACTGATATCTCATTTTGTGGCCATGCTAGTTTCTATACATTTATATTCTAGATTTATGGGCTTGAGCTAGTGGATAACAGCGGGGTTTGGGTGGTGTAACAGGAGAAAACATATTAAGAGCCACCAGGGATCGCCTACGTCCTGAAAGGGTAGGGCACATAGAAGAAGAAGAAGAAGAAGAAGAAGAAGAAGAAGAAGACGGATACGCTCTATGTCTGATTTGGTTTTTGTTTTGTCTCCCAAAGACCTCATCCAATTTTTCATTCCCCTTCGGTTAAAGTGGATATCACTTAGGGACCATTCTTCTTTTTCTTCTATGTGCCCTGTCCCTTCAGGACGTAGGCGATCATGGCTCTCCACGTCTCCCTATCCCTTGTGGCTCTTAGTATGTTTGTTCCTGTTGCTCCTGGCAACCTCCGTTCCGTCATCCACCTGATCAGTCCCTGCAAATATGTTATCCACTGCCTTCCTCTGTCTCTCCTTCCTTCTATCTGTCCAGTCAGTATCAGGTTCTCCAGGCTCTCCTTCCTCATTGCATGTCCCAGGAACTTCAGTTGTCTCTTCCTGATGCTCAGCATCAATTTCCTTTTTGTTGCCATTCTTTCTAACACCTCGTCGTTGCTTGTATGCTCAGTCCACGATATCTGTAGCATCCTTCTGTAGAACCACATTTCGGCCGCTTCCAGTTTTGTCCTCATTTTCGATGATATTGTCCAGCATTCACAGCCGTATTGAAGAACTGACATCACGTAGCAGTCTAGAACTCTTTTCTTCGTTTCTATTGAGATTTTCCTGTGTGTTAGTATTTTGCTCATCTTCTGGAACGCGTCCTTTGCCATGCCAATTCGCCTTCGGATCTCCGTGTCGCACTTTCCATCTCCTGTTAGAACACTTCCTAGGTACTTAAATTCTTGTACTTGTTTGATTCTGTTATTCTCCACCTGTATTTGGCATTTTGGGTTGTATCTTGCTGATGATCATGCACTCAGTTTTCTTAAAGTTTATTTGTAGTCCCTTCTTGTCACTCTCCACTGCTACTTTCTGTATGAGGTCTTGTAGTTTCCTTTCCGTGTCCGCAATCAGCACTGTATCGTCCACATATCTTATGTTGTTCAGGTTGTGGCCTCCAATAACAAATCCTGGCGTGTCATCTAAGGGACCATTCACTGGCAATAAAACAGAAAGAGTTGAAATCAAGATCAAATCACATCTCACTTCTACGAGTGACTCCTTAGTATTAAAACTATACTAAGGTATATAATTACTGTACATAAATTTGTTAATCAATAACTTTTTTCTAAGTGTCAGTTGCTTCATTAATTCCTATTCATGTCTTTTCTAAGTGCATTAGTGCATTTTCTAAGTGCATTAGTGCGCAGAAATCGATGCCACCTTATGATTGCATTATACATCCGCTCAACCACTGCTAAAGTTCCTGCTGTTTTTGCTAATCAGTAAATACTTACATCAACACCTATACACAAGTCGTTTATGCAAAGTCGTTTTAAAAAGAGATATCGTTTTCTGTAGACTAGAAATAGAAGTTCTGAAACTAAACTGTGTCAATTTCAGTTTGATATTTATTCTCGATAAACTATGCCCTTCTAGATTAATATTTACCCCCCAAAGTGCAGCTGTTTGGCCGGCCATTAGACGCACAAAAGTAAACCATCATCGGCTTTATAGCAGTGAATGATAAGATTAGATATTGTTTTGATATTGTGCAAGAGGTTACTAATATTATACATTATCCCCTTTCTACATAATAATGCTCTTAGTGGCTGTTTGATCAGGAAATAATTGAAGTGCACTTGGTTACAATAAAATAGTTTATTTCTGCTACAATTGTTGGAATTACTATTTAGGCTATTTTCTATTTCCATTTAAGCTCGATTATTCCTTTCCTTTCTCACTATATATATATATATATATATATATATATATATATATATATATATAAAAGTCTATTGATGACAATCTAAACTTATTTATAAATGGAACTTTGTCTTTGTATGTGTGTATGTATCTGTGCTTGTCTCTGTGTGTGTGTGTCCGTTACCTATAGACTTCGAAACGGCTGAACCAATTTTCTTTAAAAATTACAGTTGTACTATAAGCGTCTGCGAGTGTTCTTAGCTAGGTTTTGTGTCGAGGTACCCCCGATAAATATCGAAAATCGAGAATCGAAAAAATCGGGTTATAGAAGGAGTGATTTTAATAAAATTTGATACACTCATAGACAAAAACATAAGAAACGATATTCAGAAGTTTCAAGGTTGCAGTTCTTACAATAGTGCAGAAAATCGATAATATATATATATAAGGCAAGATTTTTGTGTGTGTGTCTGTTTATCTGTCTGTATGTCCTTAATACAAATCCACAATTTTTATCCGATTCTCACCAAACGTCACACAAATATTCTTTAGACTGCGTCTGAGCTCCAGGACCATGGATTAGCTTTCATTACACCCGAGCAACGCCGGACTATACTGCTAGTATATATATATATTGTTTAATTACTTAGTTTTTGTTTATAATAAAATTAGACCAGTACACAGTCGTACTACAAAGTGTTCAACACAATTATATTCTAGAACTTTTGAATATTCTTCGTTTGTAAACGAGTTATTACGTGACCTAGGTGTCTACCATGTGGTTTCTTCAGGAGTTTTGCAATAACTGATTTTACCGGTTTTTTTTGTTTGTTTTTTTTAACCGTTTTTTTTTTAAGAACACTCACGTGACGTGGGAATTTTTGAACGCGCAATTTTTAAAATTACAAGAAATTATAACGTTTTCATTCATGGTTGTATGAACCTAATAGGTATTTTATAGTATGTTTGGTATAGATATATTTTTCAGCGATGTGTGGTTCATACAACCATGGATGAAAATGTTATAATTTCTTCTAATTTTAAAAATTGCGCGTTCAAAAAATACCCGTTACGTGAGCGTTCTTAAAAACAACGGTAAAAACGGTAATATCAGTTATTGCAAATTGCCTGAGGACACCAGATGCTAGAAACCTAGGTCGCGTAATAACACGTTTACAAATGAATAGTATATATATATATATATTATAAATTATATTTTAGAACATGTGCATACTTTTTTTATATATATATCCACTACAAAGGTACATTTATTTCGACATTGAAACTTCAATGTCTTATCAGGCGGTATGTATAGGAATGGAAAGCCTCTTTTCTTATATTTGGTCAGTTGTGTTTGGGGTGTTGGTGGGGGTTAGTGATAGGGGAACAATTCACGTGTATTGACCGTTGGAATTTTGAAGAAAGTGGTGCGGGTAGTTAAAATGGTTGATTAATGAGAGTCTTTGATTTCTAGACAGATTTAACATTAGCAGTTAGAATGAAAGTTTTTATTATCTTGTGACTAGACTATATCCTTTGGATTTATTAGAAGAGCCGGTAAGGGGTGGGATGCTTATTTTGTACAGAATATTTTTGTGTTGAATTATAATTAATGTAAATTTGTATATTTAATCTTAATTTTGGATTTAGGAGATAGATTTTTCCTATTAAATTTTTAATTTTCAATTAGATCACAGTTTGGAAACCGATTTTTTCTATTTAATTTTTAATTTTAAATTTCTTTTTTTATACTTGGTCAGTTGTGTATATGATTTTGGCGGGGGGGGGGGTTAGTGATAAGAGAACAAGTCCTTTTGATTGACATTTAGAATTTTGAGGAGCTCTATATTGAGGAGCTCTATATTGAGGAGCTCTATATTGAGGAGCTCTATCAAGCACTGTTTTAAATTAATGTTTTGGGCATTGTAAAAAATTTTTTTCTTCATTCTGTATTCACTCATATATATATATATATATACGGTGGTAAAGTATGCAGATCATGCCAGCAGGAAAAATTAGCTGTTATGTCGTTCTCAGAAAGAAAAAAAAATGACTAAATGAAAGATCAGAAATTATGCCCAAATGTAATCATACCCATAAATACTTACTAGAATAATACAAACATGGATGAAAGTGTTCTAAGATCCTGAAATAACTCCTGCCAAATTTTGAAAACTTTTCGGTTGCTTGAAAATTCCAATCGCGCTTTCGTTAAAAATCCCTGTTCGAGCGTTTGAAAAAGGGGAAAATCAGTTCTTGTAAATCGCTTGAAGATACAGAAAGATTGAAACCTACGTTGCGGAAATAACTCATTTCCAAATGAAAATTATTCAAATGTTGTACAATATAATTGAGTTAAACAATTTTAATACAATTGTGTATTGGTCTAATTTAATTCTGACCAAAACGTATCTATCTATCTATCTATCTATCTATCTATCTATCTATCTATCTATCTATCTATCTGTCTAAAATTATATAATAACTCTATATATCTGTCTAATGGTAGATAACAGAATCATAATACGAAAAATTGTCCACTTCTCTCTCTCTCTCTCTCTCTCTCTCTATATATATATATATATATATATATATATATATATATAGTAATATAATAGTAATATAGTAATAATACCAATAGCAGCAGAACTAATTCTGTCAAGACTAGCAATAATTAAACTACAAATGAGATCGTCTTGAACCCACCGGGAAGGAACACGGAGGGAAAAGAAGGGGAAGAAAAAAAGAAACAAACGAAATACCTGAACAAAAAGTCAAGCATTCCTGAGAAAGAAAAAAAACCCAAGACTAAATTAATATATATAAATCATCTCACCCCAAGCAACGCATTCTACTGCCACTGTTGCGCCGGGGGTTACATAGGGAAAAGTGATGAGAAAGAGGGGTTAGTTATCGAAAATGTCAGGAGGAGGGTAATAGACGGATGAGGATACCGAGGATGTGGGTGGAATAGACGGAGAAAAAGCTTGTGTGAATGGATGCGAGTTAGTGTGATAGGATTTAAATTCCTGGATATTGTAGTATATATATATATATATATATATATATATATATATATATATATATCTTATGGTCTCATTACGATTGATCTTTCTAGAGAGAAAAATTTTAAAAACAGTTACCACTTCTGCGACTTACGCGTTACTCTTTAGTAATGAATTGAGTTATCCCAGTGACTGGCGCGTGTATACATCGCATATATATAACACGCTAAAATTTCCTCCTCTCTCATTCCATGCGTCTATGACTTAGAGAGTAGGAGTTCCGACTAACACTAAATCAGTCGAGTTCCGATCCCGACTGGAAGCAAGAGGGAGTCTAGCCACATGACCATGCATTCGGTTTGCTTGCAGTTTTTTTTTTTTTGTCCCTCTCTTCAGCTACCTTCTGTAGGAGGTCTTTTAGTTTTCTTTCTGTGTTTGCTATCAGCACTGTATCATCTGCGTACCTTAGGTTGTTTAAATTGTGGCCTCCAATGACGAATCCAGGCATAATTTCTAGGGTCCTCAAAATATTCTCGCTGTACAAGTTGAACAGATCCGGTGAAAAGACACATCCTTGTCTTATGCCCCTTTCTATCTTTGTATATCTGCTGAATTCATTACCTGTCCGAATACAAGCGGTTTGCTGCCAGTAAAGATTCTTGATTACTCTTAAGTCTTTCCCAAATATGTCAAGGCTGCCGAGCATCTCCATCAATTCTTTGTGGCGTATTTTGGCAAACGCCCTCGCATAATCAATAAAGCACAGGTATAAGTCCTTCTTCATTTGTATTGCCCCTTCAGAGAGCATCCTAATCATAAATATGGCATTCCTAGTTACAGTGTCTTTGACGAAACTGCACTGTTCTTGTCCTATCTCTGGCCTGATTCTGCTTCTCGCTCTATTCAGCAGGATTTGGACGATCAGTTTTGTTACATGACTCATTAAACTGATGGTTCTGTGGAGTTCCCTCTCGTTTGCTCATGGCTTCTTAGGCAGTGCTATGAAGATCGACTTGCTGAGGTCATCTGGTATTACACCACTATTATAAATTTCATTTACTATTTCTGTAATTTTCTCTATACCAAATTCTTCCAGGGCTATCAGCAGCTCTTTGACTATGCCGTCTGATCCCGCTGCTTTGTTTCTATGCAGTTTGGCTATTGCAGATTCCACTTTACACTTTATTATTTCCGGTCCATCGCCATCTTTGCGTATTATTGGTCGCTCTCTCTTGTTATGGAAAAGATCTTTTATATATTTTTCCTATCGTTGCAGCATTTCCTTTTTCTCCAACTATGTATTCTATATTCTTACGGTTAACCTGAAAATACTAAGTATGGGTATATATTACCCAACACTAATGAGTAATTTAATTAAATTTTCAGTACCGGATTTTCTTACCTAAATAATATGTTTTTCAGTTTCTATTAATGTTAACTCGAAGTATCAATTTTGAAGTGCCTGCATGTAAATTATTTCAAATAAAGATTTATATTTAATATTTTTTTATATTTTTAAAATCGGGTATGATATATCCATTGTTAGTATTAGTGTAACTTTAATTGATGATTAATGTTCCAGGGTTAATAGACAGTCTTTTCTTCTTGCCTTCCCCGACTATATTATTTAACTGTTCTTTTCGTTTTCTTTCGTAATCTGCCGTCAACAGAATGTATATATATATATATATATCTTGTTAATGTTATGTCCTATGTTATGTTCTAGATCTGTTACTATTGGCTTGCTACATCATATCTTAACTTACTTATAAATGGAACTTTGTCTGTGTGTGTGTGTATGTGTCTGTGTGTGTGTGTGTGTGTGTGTCCGTTACCTATAGACTCCGAAACGGCTGAACCGATTTTCTTGAAAATTTACATGGTTGTACTATAAGAGTCTGCGAGTGTTTTTAGCTAGGTTTTGTATCGAGATATCCCCGATAAATATCGAAAATCGATAATCGAAAAAATCGGGTTATAGAAGCAGTGGTCCGATTTTAATCAAATTTGATACACTCATAGACAAAGACATAAGAAACGATATTCAGAAGTTTCAATGTTTCAGTTCTTACAATAGTGCAGAAAATCGATAATATATATATATAAAGGCAAGATGTTTGTGTGTGTGTCTGTTTATCTGTCTGTATGTCTTTTATACAAATCCACAATTTTTATCCGATTCTCACCAAACTTCACACAAATATTCTTTAGGCTGAGTCTGAGCTCCAGGACCATGGATTAGTTTTTAAGCTTTCATTACACCCGAGCAATGCCGGGCTATACTGCTAGTATATATATATATATATATATATATATATATATATATATATATATATGAGGGGCGATTGGTAAATTGTCGCAATTGCTTTATTATTTAAAATATTTTTTAGGCTGAGTCTGAGCTCCAGAAACATGGATTAGTTTTAAAGCTTTCATTACACCCGAGCAATGCCGGGCTATACTGCTAGTACAATATATATTGAATAAATCCGGGGAGAACAGTATTTTTGTGTCACCCCTTCATATTTTTGCGTATTATGAGTTTTCTGTTGTTTGGTTTGTGCCTGGCAGAAAACAAGCAGCATATTGTCTGGATAAAGTTACCTCCGACTACATTCTGGAATTCCGTGTAGACATTTTTCTTAATAGTGAAAACTGCGACATTATATAAACAACGAATTTCTCATATTACCCAATTTATTTTTTGTGTTTGCTTTGTCTTCCATCATCTGTGGGGTTAAATCAACGATCTCTTAAGGGCTAATAGGACCCAGATACGTTTAACACAGATTTGTTCTAATGTACTGGAAGTAGACCTAACAAGTCGGCCAAAATATGCTCAGCGGAAAGTTTTCGAGAGAGAAAAGATTCTAACTCTTTCAACAAATGTCGTTTGGAAGTTTTCAGTATAATATACTAGCAGTATAGCCCGGCATTGCTCGGGTGTAATGAAAGCTTTAAAACTAATCCATGGTCCTGGAGCTCAGACTCTTTGGACGTTGGCACGAAAGACTAAAAAGCAATAGTTGTTTCCAGTTAAAGTGAAACCGTAGACTAAAATAAAAATGAATGGATGTAAGTCAAATTTTGATTTCCTGGTATCGATATCAAATAAGTTTTTTCGTCGTAAACTGAATTTTGAAGGCTAAATAAGTCCTCTGAGTAAATGGTATCATGGCTGAGACTAAGAACTACAATTATGCCTACTTAGAGCCAAACCCGAAGCAACAACTAAAATAAAAGGGCTGAAAAAATACAGACATACAGGTAGGTAAACAGACACACACACAAACATCTTGCCTTTTATATATATATATTACCGATTTTCTGCACTATTGTAAGAACTGAAACCTTGAAACTTCTGAATATCGTTTCTTATGTCTTTGTCTATGAGTGTATCAAATTTGATTAAAATCGGACCACTCCTTCTATAACCCGGTTTTTTCGATTATCGATTTTCGATATTTATCCAGGGTACCTCGACACACAACCTAGCTAAGAACACTCGCAGACGTTTATAGTACAACTGTGTAAATTTGAATGAAAATCGGTTCAGCCGTTTCAGAGTCTATCGGTAACGGACACACACACACACACAGACAAAGTTATATTTATAAATAAGTTTAGATTTACTGTGGGTGTAACACTGGCGTTGTTTGACAGAGTTTTTGAAGTCAGTATTCATTGATTTTCTTGTACTAATTTCATCATTATTGTTTCTTTGTTCTTCACATTTTTCTATTCATTAAATAAAACTAATCACAGTTTTTGAGAAGAACAGAACGTTCATTAAATATTAACATCGACTCATCTCAAGGTGCTTCTATTATCAAACAACATTATCAAACAACATTATCAACAATGAAAATGAGAATTGTCTAAATGATTAATTAAATATTAACAACTCACCTCAAAGTCTCTTAAACAACAGTGAAGCTAAAGATAGTGCAATACATTCAAATTAATAGGACAGCTCATCTCAAAATCTCTGACAAAAACGACTATGAAGATGAGGATAGTCCAAAACATTGATTGAAAATTAACAACTCATCTCAAAATGCTTCCATTATCAAAGAACATTATCAACAATGAAGATGACGGTAATTCAAAGCGTTCATTGAATATTAACATCTCTTATCAAAATCTCTGACGGAAATAACAATCAAGATGAGGATAGTCCAAAATATTTATTGAGTATTAATTATTTGAATGTTACAAACAAAAAAGGACAATAAGTTTAGTAGGTAAATGTTCGTTTTAGGTCCCGACGGCTTACCCCCTTCAAATTTATCCAAAATAGCATTATTTCTGTGTAAATGTATATGCTGAACTCAAATCAGCAATTAGTTATTAAAGAAACTTAACTTTTTTGCCTTGAAAGTCCATAAAAAAAACGAGCTATATCTCGCACTTTTTCTCTCCCGTAGCTCTCACGAAGTCATGTAATTAACTGCATAATGACGTTCTATATATATAAAAGGCAATCTGTGAGTCTGTGTATGACCGTTCCCTATGCACGCCTACATTTTTTAAGCTACGCCATTCAAACTTTCTAGGGACACATATCTACAGGGAAGTCAGGTCGACACATACTTTTTGAGTTTAAGTTCAGCAATTTTCCCTTTCGCACTTTTTGGCCAATGGAGCCGATTTTTTACATTTGATCCGTAAAACATCTAGGATCTAAGATGGTTGCTGAATTACTTCACAGAAATCAAATCACACCTGTCACACGCGACTAAAATATTTTTTATTAAAAAAGAATGAGCCTTTATATTTAATTTTTATTTCGATGTTTTAAAAATTCATGGAGTTATATCGAGAGGTCTGTATTGAGAAATAAGAGAGCCGAATTCGAATTTCAGTAGCGTTTGGTACATTAATATACTTGCAATTTTCCACTGGCAAAGGCGTGAACATTTCTTCTCCCCACGCCAACTTTAGATAAAAAGTTGGGTAGTCGGTCCCCTATAACCCTGGGGAGGGCCACCGGTCTGGAAGCAGGATAACTCAAAACATGAATTCAAAACCTGTGGTCGGTAACTAAACTGGTCTTGTGGATTTCGGGTGAGGAACCGCACAAAATAATGAACAACAAAACAGGTATTTGAAATAGAAAAATAGGTTATATTAAACGTAAAGGTTAGTAATCTAAGGAGTACGATTAGTAAGAAATATATATATATATATATATATATATATATATATATATATATATATATATATATAAGTCTTTGAAGTGAAGCCGTGCTGGAATTAGTATATCCGTGTAATACTATTCTGACTGAGTGGAGCTCAGAGCTACTATGACTGCTGACACGGTATTCTCTGTGTAACTTCGGTATCTCTCGGTAACTTACGGATTAGTCCGATGTCTATCCGATAACTAACGTATCTCACTATGGCGGGAGTATATGTATACTCACGCTGAGTCCATTATCATAGAAAAAGGGGAGATCCCAAAACAACTGGCTTCCTTAAACTGGCTCTGCTGAGGATGGTAAGTGGAATCCTCGCAACACAAAAATGGTTTAAACGTCTTTGCATTGACTTACGTGTAAATAACTTTTGGAAAGGCGTGAATCCATATCTCCCCACCAGGATAGTCTATAAATAACCTCAGCAAACCGCAAATGATCAAGCGTGCTGATGACGACTACACACCTGAAGACATGGTCAATCAGGGAGGCGGTCCCTTTAACAGAAGTGAGAAAGCCCTGTATTTAGAAGTTAAGGTCAGACTGCTGATTAATACTTAAGAATATATTTTCCTCCACATTGTAAAAATTCTTATTCAGCAAGTGTCTGAGTGTGGGTGTTACTATTCAGTCAGTCAGTTAAGTGTCATACGTGATACACGCTTGGGCGATCATATCTCGAAACAGATATGAGTGACTGGGCAGAAGATTATCTCGCAGTAGGTTGCCATTGCTTTCTGCGGTAGACTGGTTGCCGACCAAGGCTATAGAACCCAATCTGTCCTGTTATTTAACCCATAACTGGAAGGAATAGACGGATTAATACCTTCCCCAAGAGTATATGCGCGTAAATGAATGCAAGTAATTCAACTGGAATTCGAACTCGGCTCTTCCATTTCTCGTTCCGAGCCGATATCCACTGCGTCACAAACCGTGCATAAATCTCAGACTAGTTCCCTAAGGGCATTAACTCACCTGGGTCATTTGATCGCTAGTGGAGGGTTTTTTATCTAAACCCCTACACCTCTCGACTCTTTAGTGTCGAATGATGACTTGTCACTACGACCAAATGAACCAGAAATGAATTGTAGGTATCAATGTCACCCGGGCTGTTCTGTAGCTGACACCAGCTTCCAAGTAATATTTATATAGTTTCTTTGATATATTTTTGCTTCAATAGCCTGTAAATGTCTATAAAGACACGATGCTAGAAAAGTGAAGCATTTTGATAATGGTCATTTAACTTTTCCAGTCTTCTAACATCTGTTTATATTTTTGATATGAGGTATTCTAACTACTTACAGTATTTATATCGAATAATGTGAATATGCCAATAAAAATGAGAACAACAGTCCAACCGATGTAAATTGGTTAAATAGTTACAATACCTTATCTCAGCAATATAGACAGATCCAGAAGAAGATACGTCGTTTGTGAATAAAAGAAGACGACAGCAGCCTGTAAGATGTAAATAGCAAATATTAATAGTAATAGTGAATAAATAAATAAAAAAATGACTACATACTTTGGTGTCTTCGGACTATATCAACCATATGACTATAATGAAAGAAATGACTAGTAAATAATGTTTATCGGTCTCAACTATAAAGAAGTAATGACTCTTTTGTCTTTATTAATCCGTTAGATCCGAAGTGCCTTAACCGTCTAAGTCATGACGTACATTGAATAGTGCCTTTAAGCGAAATCTTTCTTGTCATAGACTTCTGAAATTTAATATCTGCTCCGTTTTGCGTCCAAACTTCGTGCTCACGTCAGTTAAAGCCGGTTCCCTCTGCTCAGGGGGACGCAGGTTCGAATCATACTGGAAAGCAATTATTTATTTTTTAAGGTTTAATGAATATTCAGGCTGATTGATGAAAATAAGTAAATATACTTTTTAACAAATAAACGAGGCGTCCACTCAAATACGAGTATCCGCTAAAAGTAGTGTTTAAAGTGACACAACTCAAATATATATTTTTCTATAATTTCAAAAAAGAAGAACGATTCTTTTTGCCATTTTTCAATATAGTGATTCGGTAAAAGAAAATCGTGTGTCATTGAAAAATAAGATTTGAAATTTTCAAGGTGACACGAACACAACCGCCTCCATTTTGTATCCCAAGTATTTCAATTTTTGAAAGGGTATTTTTTCCACTTCCCGAGAGCAACGAGAACCCAAAAGTAAGAAAAAGGTCTCTCTGATAAATCCCAACCTACAATTTGCAGAGAGACGTGATAATCCCCACCACGAAATCAGCCTTAAACTACAAACGGAAAAGAAGTTGTGCTATTCTCAATAGAACTTATGCGGCTTATCTAAAGAATAACAATCATTGGGAGGCAAAGGGATCGATATCAAAAGTTTAAGGGAAAAGATTCAATGAGATTCATAGCAATAAACTAATTAATACAGGGATAAAAAGATACATTGGTATGGATAAAGTTGTTTAATTAAATATAAAAATTAAAAAAACGTATGAACGGATTTATATTAGTCAATACAAACACACTGATAGATAGATAGATAGATAAATAGAAATAGATAGATAGATAGATAGATAGATAGATAGATAGATAGATAATGACCAGATTGTTTTAGATAGATAGATAGATAGATAGATAGATAGATAGATAGATAATGACCAGATTGTTTTAGATAGATAGTTAGTATATCGAGGCAGCAAGTAATTTTCTAGATATATGCGTTGAAGCACACATAAATTTACTACTTCTCTATATAGGAAACCAACTAGCATAAATTCGTGTCTTCTTAATTATAATAGTGAATGCCCCCAACGATATAAGTTAGCTGTTATAAAAAACTTACTTCAACGCACACAAATGATATCTTCTTCCAAATCTATATTTTATAAAGAATTACACAACATTAAGCAAACACTTGTCAATAATGGATTTCCTAACTCCGTTATTGATCAACAAATTAAAATGTATCTCAACAAACTTAACAATAGCTCTAACAATAATGATAATATTAATAATAATGGTTTACATCAAAATAAACATAACACTATTAACTTATACTATTGCAACCAAATACATAATAATTATAAACAAGATGAAAAAACTCTCAAAAACATAATACGTAGAAATGTTAAACCAGTCGAAAGTAATAATCAAATTAAACTCATTATATATTATAAAAAGTTTAAAACAATTAACCTCATAGTCTATAATAACCCTACAAGCACTAAACTAAATTCTTTACAAAAAACCAATGTAGTGTACCAATTTACATGCCCATTCAGAGATTGCATCTCTGATACTAATCAAAAACCTAGTACATATATTGGTTTTACCACAACCACGCTCTCCCGTAGACTTACATGTCATCTTTCTGATCAGAGTACTATTAAACAACATTTCTCTGAAAAACATAAACATGTAGGTAATATCAGACAGATTTTGGTTAACAATACGGTGATCCTTACTCATACACACAGTAAGAGGAACCTGCAGATATTGGAGGCCAATAAAATCAACTTTAAAACAGGAAATAACATATTACATTGCATTTGATTACATGGTTTTGTCGTCATTTCGCGCTATCCCGCGGTGTGACGTCATAAAACCGCATCGCAAACTTAAGAACTACGTTTATTATTTTTGGTAACTATTGCCGTTGCCTAGCGGAGTTTTATGTCAACACAAAATAAAATCGTCGGTGATGGTGGATTTTATAATATTTCAGTTTAAACTACCTCTCTGAAGATGGCTCATGTGAGCCGAAAGCTTAGAAGAAACCCAATAAATAATTATCCAAATCTTGGAGAATTTTTGTCTTTATTTTCAACTGAAATTAAAGCAAAAATACGACGTTTAGAACGGCTCATGATTAAACATAATAGACATTCATTGTCTCTTATATTTAATAGCATATGTATAGATAGATAGATAGATAGATAGATAGATAGATAGATAGATAATGACCAGATTGTTTTAGATAGATAGATAGATAGATAGATAGATAGATAGATAGATAGATAGATAGATAGATAGATAATGACCAGATTGTTTTTGATAGATAGATAGATAATGACAAGATTGTTTTAGATAGATAGATAGATAGATAGATAGATAGATAGATAGATAGCAAAGTATTAAGAAACACAAATTTTTCATTACCAACTAAGAAAAAAATACCGAACTGTTGCGTAGTATCACTCGTCTTATATGGCCGTGAATGCAGGACAATCTCCTCACAGATGAAGAAGAGACGTGTGTAGCAACAGAAATGTGGTTCAACAGAAGGATGTTGAGAATACTATGAAATGAACACCTGAAAAAGTTTTAGAGAAAATTTAAACAAAAACGATATTTATACTTAACATCAGTTACTATTTCTAGGGCACCAAACGAGAAAAGAGTGCTTGGAGAATCTGACACTCACGAGACATATTAAAAGAAAGAAGAACAGAGGAAAATAGTGCATACCCTGACAAGCTTGATTAAATCGATGACAGAACAGCATTCTGGAGGGAAAACAAAAAGACAAGATTTACTATGAACTACAAAGAACAGAAAATTGTGAAGAACCATGATCGCCGTCGGAAATCGAGCTTGGATGTGCAGTCGGTGTAATGAAGTCGGAATTGGAAATCGGAGAGCCGAGTTCCAATCTCAGTCACGTTTGTTACGCACAAATACCCTTGAGAAAGGTAAGAATCCAACTCTTCTCACTCCAGCTATGGGTTAATTTGTTGAACTGGTATCAGTAAATCATTATTATCTAAAAAAAAATCATTCAAAATCTGAAATATTTTGTTTTGCTTTAAATAACCTACAGAAGGTTGATAAACCGTAACAAATCAGTCAATCAATCCCTCTAACCAGCGCCATAGTAAACAGGGGAATTTATCAGTTACTAACTGTTTAATTATATCTTATCAGGATTATTATCTAATTTTTTTCTCTATATCGTTTTATACAAGGTCTCAGCCGAAATATTATTTGGCCTTCCACGGATGTTTATCAGTTTAAGAGTTACGCAATTCTCTATTTTTCCTTTATAGACAGACATTACTTTTTATTTGAGGTGCCTTTACCATTTGGCTTCATCATTTTATAGCGCTTATCTGGTGAATAAAAGTATTGCTTATAAGAAAATCGGGGCTACCTGATCTTTTTATTTAAAGCAATTCTTTCTCTTTTTTTCTGCGTCCGTAAGGAGGGTGAGTTACTGGGTAACGATTTTCCAGTTTCTAGTAGCATTATTACTTGCTGGGGTAGGGGGATAGATTTCGAGACAGCATGCTGGCGGGGTGTTTCCCCAATCGGAGTTAAGAATGAAATTACATACAATGCTGCCCATAAAACAGCATTTGATTGTCTTAGTAAAACTAAATATATATATATGTATCAAATAAATGTCGAGATATAGTTTAAGTAGTTTTGTAGTTTAAGACTGATTAGATATATATATATGTATCAAATAAATGTCGAGATATAGTTTAAGTAGTTTTGTAGTTTAAGGCTGATTAGATATATATATATGTATCAAATAAATGTCGAAATATAGTTTAAGTAGTTTTGTAGTTTAAGGCTGATTAGATATATATATATATATGTATCAAATAAATGTCGAGATATAGTTTAAGTAGTTTTGTAGTATAAGACTGATTAGATATATATATATGTATCAAATAAATGTCGAGATATAGTTTAAGTAGTTTTGTAGTTTAAGGCTGATTAGATATATATATATATGTATCAAATAAATAAATGTCGAGATATAGTTTAAGTAGTTTGTAGTTTAAGGCTGATTAGATATATATATATATGTAACAAATAAATGTCGAAATATAGTTTAAGTAGTTTTGTAGTTTAAGGCTGATTAGATATATATATGTATATGTATCAAATAAATGTCGAAATATAGTTTAAGTAGTTTTGTAGTTTAAGGCTGATTAGATATATATATATGTATCAAATAAATGTCGAGATATAGTTTAAGTAGTTTTTGTAGTTTAAGGCTGATTAGATATATATATATATATGTATCAAATAAATGTCGAGATATAGTTTAAGTAGTTTTTGTAGTTTAAGGCTGATTAGATATATATATGTATCAAATAAATGTCGAAATATAGTTTAAGTAGTTTTGTAGTTTAAGGCTGATTAGATATATATATATATGTATCAAATAAATGTCGAGATATAGTTTAAATTAGTTTTTGTAGTTTAGAGCTGATTAGATATATATATATATGTAACAAATAAATGTCGAAATATAGTTTAAGTAGTTTTGTAGTTTTAAGGCTGATTAGATATATATATGTATATGTATCAAACTAAATGTCCAAATATAGTTTAAGTAGTTTTGTAGTTTAAGGCTGATTAGATATATATATGTATCAAACAAATGTCGAAATATAGTTTAAGTAGTTTTGTAGTTTAAGGCTGATTAGATATATATATATGTATCAAATAAATGTCGAGATATAGTTTAAGTAGTTTTGTAGTTTAAGGCTGATTAGATATATATATATGTATCAAATAAATGTCGAGATATAGTTTAAGTAGTTTTGTAGTTTGAGGCTGATTAGATATATATATATATATGTATCAAATAAATGTCGAAATATAGTTTAAGTAGTTTTGTAGTTTAAGGCTGATTATATATATATATATGTATCAAATAAATATTGAAAAATATAGTTTAAGTAGTTTTGTAGTTTAAGGCTGATTAGATATATATATATGTATCAAATAAATGTCGAAATATAGTTTAAGTAGTTTTGTAGTTTAAGGCTGATTAGATATATATATATGTATCAAATAAATGTCGAAATATAGTTTAAGTAGTTTTGTTGTTTAAGGCTGATTAGATATATATATATATGTATCAAATAAATGTCGAAATATAGTTTAAGTAGTTTTGTAGTTTGAGGCTGATTAGATATATATATATATATGTATCAAATAAATGTCGAAATATAGTTTAAGTAGTTTTGTAGTTTAAGGCTGATTAGATATATATATATGTATCAAAATAAATGTCGAAATATAGTTTAAGTAGTTTTGTAGTTTAAGGCTGATTAGATATATATATATGTATCAAATAAATGTCGAGATATAGTTTAAGTAGTTTTGTAGTTTAAGGCTGATTAGATATATATATATGTATCAAATAAATGTCGAAATATAGTTTAAGTAGTTTTTGTAGTTTAAGGCTGATTAGATATATATATATGTATCAAATAAATGTCGAAATATAGTTTAAATAGTTTTGTTGTTTTAAGGCTGATTAGATATATATATATATATGTATCAAATAAATGTCGAAATATAGTTTAAATAGTTTTGTAGTTTAAGGCTGATTAGATAGATATATATGTATCAAATAAATGTCGAGATATAGTTTAAGTAGTTCTGTAGTTTAAGGCTGATTATATATATATATATATGTATCAAATAAATGTCGAGAGGAAAACATTAAGCCAATGCGTTTCATTTCTTTCGTTCCTTTCGGCCTGGCTAAAATGGTTTCCCTCTTGTCGTTATAGTATACAAATCCTGTATAATCCATCAAACAACTAAAACACACAAAATAAATTGCACACACGCAAAAAAATGATTCACAAGTCAGTGTGAAAAGCAGAACTTTGGATCATGATTGGTCATCAAATCGCAAAATTCAAAATACGTCAGAGAAACGGTTTTTCCACAGCTAAAGAAAAAAATCCTCGCTGGAGCCACCCCACGTGACTGAATTCAATATTTAAGGATGGCCTCTAACCGGTCACAGCAGTCCGTCAGGAGAAGCAGTTAGCTGACCCCTCGCCACGACGTAGGGAAGAAACCTCAAACTGATTCGGTCACGCCAACCTGGTCACGTCACATATCCATTCTACCTCTTCGTCCAATTTTCTCACTTTCAACGCCTTCTTCATTTTTCACACCACGCCGCTAAAGAGGACAATACACAACCAAATGGACGCACGTGTTAAATACCACTGCTGTATTTGTTTCGCCTTCTCTTTCTCTCAACCTGTCGCGACCTACTAAAAAGTCAGTCAGTTAGTTAAGTGCCATACGTGAAACACGCTTGGGCGATCATGTCTCGAAAAAGACATGACTGACTGGGCAGAAGATTATCCCGCAGTAGATTGCCATTGCTTCCCGCCTGTGGAATTCCCTTCCGCTTACTTGCTTTCCCGACAGCTACAATCTTCAAAAATTCATATGTGAAATCAATTGTCATCTGTGTCACTAACTTGCATCCTCTCTCTTTCTTATGTTACTTTCTCCGTCCACCCGACTCTCATCAGTCTTCTCATCCTTCTCTTACCCTCTTCCTGACACCCCCTGTAACCTGTCACTCTTTCTCATAACATTCCTCCTAGGTAACCCCTACAAAACAGTTGCAGTAAAATGCCTTGCTTGAGGCGATATGATTATATATATATGTAGGAAAAATTATTAAAAAGTTGTGAGTTTAAAAATGTATTTTTTTGACAGTATTTGTTTATTTCTATTATTATATTTTATATTTCAGACCGTCCTCGGTCCTTCCTCAGAAACAAATATATATATATATTATTATGTAATTATATTTACATAATAGTGGTGGATCAATTTTATATTACAATCAATCGATCCCTCACTTTATGGCCACAGTCATCCTTATCTTACCCACTTCCTGACACCACCCATAACCTGTCACTCTTTCTTATAACATTCTTCCTATGTAACCCTCTGCAAAACAGTGGCAGTAAAATGCCTTGCTTGGGGCGATCTCGCCTCGATCAAAAATCTTGTGTGGGCGACAAAGGTAACCTTGCAGCTGAGCTTGGAAAGGACCTCCAATCCATAGTGGACTGTGGCAATGGCTCGCAAATTTTAATGCTTCTAAAACGAAGCTACTATCAATTAACCATCATAGACAACCGCACCTACCTCCCATTAGCATGGACCAGGCTTGCCTCCCAGAGAGTAAAACACTGCGCCTCCTTGGTCTCACACTTTCAGCGGACCTCAAGTGGAATGACTATATCGAATCCATTGCTAAATCCGCTGCTATGAAAGTCGGTTCTCTGTGCAGGGCCCGGAGTTTTTTCCGTCTGAATCTATCCTGCACATTTATAAATCTACCATCCGACCGTGCATTGAATACTGTTGCCATATCTGGTCGGGTACCCCTGCTATTCTCCTTGGGGTTCTCGACAAGGTACAGCGGAGGGTCTGTAATGTGATCGATACTGACTTGGCAGACCGCCTGCAGTCTCTCTCTCACCGGCGCGACGTGGTTTCCCTGTGTCTCTTCTATAAATACTTCCATGGCTTCTGCTCCGATGAACTTAGATCACTGGTGCCCCCTAGGTTCGAATTTGCACGACATACTAGATTAGCAACTAGATCCCACCCTTTTACAGTGAAACCGATAATATGCAACCGTAACTTCTACTCCAACAGTTTCTTTTCTCGTACTTCTCGACTCTGGAATTCCCTACCACATGACTGCTTCTCCGACGGCTACAATCTCCAGGAGTTTAAATGTAAGGTCAATAGACACCTCCTAACACAATAATTCGCTTCCATTCTTTCAAACACACTTCCCACCCACCCAACTATCTATCACCCCCTTCTGACATTTCCTATATCTAACCACTCTTTCTATTTACCTTCCCCTATGTAGCCCCAAGCGCAATAGTGGCATTGAAATGCCTTGCTTGGGGTGAAACGAGTAAAAAAACAGAGATATGATTATATATATATATATATATATATATATATATCTTTAAAAAGAACAGATGTCATATTATTTAAACCCGAGGAACCTTTCGGCCAATTCTTATCAAGGGTTCTCGTTGGCTTTAATTTTAAGGGAATTAAGGAAAAGGACAAGGCAAAATAAATTACTTACAATGCTGGGAGATGATGGAACTCGTCTAAGAATAAATTTATTGAAAAAAAAAAACACATAAAATGTAAGGGGGGTGTACACATATAATTCCACAAGAGTGTTTAAAAGTGAAAAAATGTTACACTCACAGACTCACCAGCAATTGTAAGAAGCGTAAAAACCGCTCTTTCTGTCTGCACAGGCTCAGCTGTTGAATTTTCAAGCAAATTGCTTCCAAAATACGAAGATGATGTGTAGACCGAGCGCTGTACAAGACAGTAAACCAGCTGTCCTCATATGCCGAGGCACACACTTGATTGTCCAAAATATGTCGGCCAATAGCGGAATCCAGAACAGATTGTGTTGTTCTTATAGGTCTGAGAGAGCCACTGGAACGTATATTAGCGGGGACGTGTTGTGAAACCCGCGTCTCCAACCTCAGATCGGTACGTCCTATGTATGCCGCATCACAACAGCATTTAAATTTATAAACAATGGAACTTTTTTCGAAAATAGGACAACCTATCTTTACTGAAGGAAGGAAACACAGGTCTAGTCTGAAAAACAACACGTAACTGCACCGCAAAATAACAGGACGAAACACATGCCGAAACTTTGTCGGCTACAGTTTGACATCTTCTCCCAAGCCAGGGTATTTTCAGATACAAGGGACAGCGGCTAGGTCCTTCAACCTTAGGTTCTTTATAACGTTTGATCTTGCGATCAATTACCCGTTTCACCACATTAGCCGGGTACCCGTTGCCTTCGAAAATCTCCTGCAAGCGAATTAATTCGCTTTCTAAACATTCAGGACAACAAATATTCAAGGCACGGTGAACCAATAATATATTATTATTATTATTATTATTATTATTATTATTATTATTATTATTATGTAAATATAAAGTGCGGGATCAATTTTATATTACAATCAATATATAAATTGATCCCTCACTTTATGCCCACAGTCATCTTTCTCTTACCCACTTCTTGACACCCCCTATAACCTGACACTCTTTCTCGTAACCTTCCTCCTGTGTAACCCCCTGCAAAACAGTGGCAGTAAAATGCTTTGCTTGGGGCGATATGATAATAAAAAAAAGAAATTCATTTTTTTTCTTTCAAATATTTTCTTTCTTTTTACCATTCTTTTTTTCTTAGTTTTTTAAAAAAATGTCCTACTTTTCTTTCTTTCTTTCTTTCTTTCTTTCTTTCTTTATTTATTTATTTATTTATTTATTCATGAATTTTTCGTTATTTCCTTCCCTTTTATTTCTTTTCTGATTGATTTTTGTCCGATCTTTGCGTTTTCTTTCTCTTTTCTTTCTTTCATATGAATATTATCATTTTCCTTGTTTTCTTTCTTGTTTAATTTTTTTTTATTTATTTCAGTTTTTTTACGAACTCATTCTTTTTTTTATTTTATTTTTTCGTTCATTTTTTTTTTTACTTTCTTTCTTTATATAATTTTTTCTACCTTAATTTTTTCTTTCATTTTTTTTTTCTTACTGTTTCTCGCATTTTCCTTTTTATTTCTTTGGATTCCATTTTAATTTCTTTTTTTAACTTTTTCATTCTTTTTTTCTTTGATTTCTTGCCTGTTTCATTGTGTTTCTTGCCTGTTATTTTTCTTTGTTTTTTACTTTCTTTACGTTTCCTTCCGTTTTAATTCGTTTTGGTTTTATTTCTTTCTTGTTCATTTTATTCATTTTTCACTCCTTTTGCTTCATTTGTTACCCTGGGTAGAATTTCCCATTCTTTGCCACGGATTTATCACATCCTTCTATAGAGATTTACTTGCTGAACACGTCGCAGTCACACAATCATATTCCTCATTCTCATCCACCTAGCGCTTACTGATTCCGACCAAAGCGTTGACCACTGGTCAGAATTCAATGATTTACACAAGTAGATATTTGGCTCAAGTCCAACTCACGTATACCATTCTAATGAATAAAGCCATTACAGAGAAAGCATCTGCAACTCTTTTAATAAATCCAGCATGGAATGACAGAGAAGAGTTAGCATTTGTTATGTGATCATCGTTTTCAGTCAAAATATTTGTAGCCATTTGTCAGAGAAATAAATTATTGTCAAAATTCGCCTAATCCTTGCGGCGGCACAACCAAAAAGAAACTATGAAGCTAATCGTTTCTGTGGAAAGAAAATTAAATATTCTGAAAATGCTGTGAATTCTGTTCAATTAATGGAAGTAATCCATTTTTTTTAATCATACCACCCCGAGCAAGGCGGTAACGCCACTGGTGTGCCGGGGCTACGTAAGAGTGAAAAGATTAGAAGAGAGAAAGCCGGAAACCACATCCTAAACAGGGAACAAGGGATGAGCCTCTACACCTGTTCAATAGACGAGGGTGAAGTGCGAACCGGGCGATAGTTTAGTCTATCTACTCCAATTAAAAAAAAAAACTAAAGAAAAGAGTGAAAAGATTGGAAAAGAGAAAACTGGAGACCGCATCCTAAACAGGAAACAAAGGATGAGCCTCTTCACCTGTTCAATAGATGTGAGTGGAGTGTGAACCGGGCGATAGTTTAGTCTATCTACTCCAATTGAAAAGAAAGAAAAGAAAAGTGAAAAGATTGGAAAAGAGAAAACCGGAAACCACATCCTAAACAGGAAACAAAGGATGAGCCCCTACACCTGTTCAATAGACGTGGGTGGAGTGTGAACCGGGCGATAGTTTAGTCTATCTACTCCAATTGAAACAAAATAAAAAAAGAAAAGTGAAAAGATTGGAAAAGAGAAAACCGGAAACCACATCCTAAACAGGGAACAAGGGATGAGCCTGTACACCTGTTCAATAGACGTTGGTGGAGTGTGAACCGGGCGATAGTTTAGTCTATCTACTCCAATTGAAAAAAAAAAGTGAAAAGATTGGAAAAGAGAAAACCGGAAACCACATCCTAAACAGGGAACAAGGCATGAGCCTCTACACCTGTTCAAGAGATGTGGGTGGAGTGTGAACCGGGCGATAGTTTAGTCTATCTACTCCAATCACTAATACATATTTGCTCCAATCACTAATACATATTTACTATTACTATTATTAAAATACACCTTTAAGTGCCGAATCTAGGTGCGTCGTGAGTGTTGTTGCCCTGATGTCACTAGAAGTTTCGGGTGTAAATAGACAACAGACTTCTTCGATAGGCGACCCGACCGAATATGATCAGTATTCGGCCCGCACCCAGAAAAAAAAATTGCTGCTAGCTTTAGAACGTGCATTATATAAGTTCACCCAGAAAACGACAACTAATCAACACTTCAGTTGGGTTATTCGATGTTATAGATCGGGTATGCTTGGTTGTACTGAACTTCCTACATACGGCCAAAACAGGGTGTTTTTTTTTAAGAAGAGAAGAAAATAAACCAATAAATAAATATATATATGCATTAATAAAATAAAGCGCTTTATCATATTGGCTCGTCTTACGACTCTCCTTTCTCTTCATCCCTTTAAACTTCTTTATTATATCTTATTTGTTTGGTTTTTCTCTTTTATAGCTTCCCTTTTTATTCTTATTTTTTTAACTGCATCTTACAAAATGTTTACAATAAAGTGATTATCGTGACTTAGATTATTTACAAAAGGAAAACTAAAATGCGGTATAAATAATTCGAGATATTGATTAATACTTTAATAAATTCTGTTTAAAAACTAAAAGAAATAACATTTTACAAAAATTGCTTAAAAATAATTTATCAAAATATTTACGTTAAATGATAGTTAAAAAACATAACATGTAAATTTTACTTAAAACAGATTACTCCAAATAAAAAGATATATATATATATATATATATATTTTTTTTTTTTTTTAATCACATCACCCCAAGCAAGGCGGTAAGGCCACTGGTGTGCAGGGGGCTATGTAAGAGTGAATAGATTGGAAAAGAGAAAGCCGGAAACCACGTCCTAAGCAGAGAACAAGGGATGAGCCTCTACACCTGTTCAATAGACGTGGGTGGAGTGTGAACCGGGCGATAGTTCAGTCTATCTACTCCAATTGAAAAAAAAAAATTCCTTAAAGGTAACCTCGTTAATAAATTTTAATATATGAAGAATATTTTTATTGATTATTAACAGTTTTTGCATAGGTCTATACCCTGTGTTATTAGAGTCGATACTGTCTGAAGAATAATTTTGTTTTTTTAATGTTTGTCTTAAGTACTTCAATATTAAGTACTTCAATATTAAGTACTTCAATATTAAGTACTTAACGCATGTATCAAAAAGGAAATTTCAATAAGAAAAAACTTCTAGAATCTCTGAAAAGAAAAAAAGAGAAAATTAATACACAAATCGTTACTAACATTTTTTTTATAACAATTTCACCCTAAGCAAGGCATAACTGCCACTGGTGCGCATGGGGTTACAGAAAAGATATAGGGGATGACGAACAAAAATAAGAGATGGATTGGAATCAAGAAGACAGAAGATGTTCGTTGACGTTGAATTTAAACTTTTGGAAATTGTAGCTATTAGGGAAACAAGGAAATGGAAGGGAGTTCCACAAACGGAAAGTGCGAGAAAAGAAACTGAATTTACGAAGTGTATTTGTCTAAATGGGATATAACAAAACCAACTGGAATTAGAACTTTACTCCCCGATGAACAATTCCGAGTTATTATTTGTTATACCACCCGCACATCCAAGCTTACACCACCTGGTATTCCCAAACCATCACCCATCTAGGTACTGACCAGGTTCAACGTTGCTTAACTTCTTTGAATGTACAGAAACGGATGATTCAACGTGATGTGGATCTAAGCAATATAAATTTGGGTAGGATTGAGGGTGTAAAGAAATGAGTAGGCGTTTATTTTTAAAAATCGAAGAGGAAAAAGAAAAGGTTTAAAGTGTATCTGGCGAATAAAGGTGTTTAACGTTCATCTGGCCAAAAAAGATGTTTAGCCTTCATCCGGTTAATAAAGGTGTTTAACGCCCATTTGGCCAAAAAAGATGTTTAACGTTTATCTTGCTAATAAAGGTGTTTCACGTTCATCTGACCAAAAAAGATGTTTAACGTTCATCTGGCGAATAAAGGTGTTTAACGTTCATCTAGCCAAAAAAGGTGTTTAGCATTCATCTGGCTAATAAAGGTGTTTAACGTTCATCTTGGCCAAACTAGTTCTTTAACGTTCATCTTGCAAATAAAGTTTTACTTTCACCTGGCCAAACTAGTTGTTTAAAGTTCATCTTGCTAATAAAAGTGTTTAACGTTCATCTGGCCAACAAAGATGTTTAACGTTCATCTGGCGAATAAAGGTGTTTAACGTTTATCTGGCCAAAATAGTTGTTTAATTTTCATCTGGCGTATAAACATGTTTAATGTTTATTTGGCGGAAAAATGTTTAAGGTTCATCTGGCGAATAAAAATGTTCAACATTCATCTGGCAGAGAAAGATGTTTAACGTTCATCTTGCGAAGAAAGACGTTTAACTGAAAAAAATATTTAACGTTCATCTGGTGAAAATAAGATGTTTATCGTTCATCTGGCGAATAAAAATGTTTAACGTTCATCATACGAATAAACGTGTATGACATTGCATTTAATGTTTTAATCATTTTAATCCTAGCCAAGCTGGACCGCCAACATGTGCACTGGGGTTGATAGTAAGAAAAAAGACTGGATACAGGGGAAATATTGAAGAAAGGATAAAAGACGGGCTTTAAGAAGATAGATGGCAATGATGTTGCATTTAAATTTTTGGAGACTGTAGCTGTCAAGGAAACTATTAAACGGAAAGCAATTTCACGAGCGAAAAGTGCGAGAAAAGAAACTGTTAAAGTAGAAGTGGAATTTACATTTAACAATTTCAACGCTAATGGGATGCAGGCTAGATGGCAATATGGTAGTGCGCTTAAATTCACGTCGACAAAATACCAGGAAAAAAGTTCATCGGAGCATTTGTCATGAAAAATTGACGGAGGGAAGCCACGTCATGTCAGTGAGAAATTGACTGAAGTCAAGATGCCAAATCAGGAACGATTACATTGCAGATCCTTCTTTGGGATTTTGTCGAGAACCTCGAGATGAATAGCAGGAGAACCCGTCCAGATATAGCAACAGTATTCAATGCACGGACGAATGGTAGATTTATAAATGTGCAAGATGGATTATGTCGTGAACCTTGAAATGAATAGCAGGAGCACCCGTCCAGATATGGCAACAGTATTCAGTGCACGGACGAATCGGATAAAAATTGTGGATTTGTATAAAGGACATACAGACAGATAAACAGACACACAAACATCTTGAAACTTCTGAATATCGTTTCTTATGTCTTTGCCTATGAGTGTATCAAATTTGATTAAAATCGGACCACTCCTGCTATAACCCAATTTTTTGGATTATCAATTTTCGATATTTATCGAAGGTACCTCGACACAAAACCTAGCTAAAAACACTCGCAGACGCTTATAGTACAACTGTGTAAATTTTCAAGAATATCGGTTCAGCCGTTTCGGAGTCTATAGGTAACACACACACACACACATACACACACAAAGACAAAGTTCCATTTATAAAATAAGTTTAGATTTTACATGTTAAGATGATTTTATTCGTTTATCTAAAGTCGCTGAAAAATTTACATTAGAAAAGAGATTTTTGTTGATTTGGTAGAGTTGCCAACTTAAGGTAATTCGTATGCTTTGTTGTGTACAAGATTGGCACATGATTCGTTAGGGTAAAGAACTCCCCATACTCCATCTGGCGGTAAACGAAACGGTATCCTGTAGGTAAAAAGGAAGACGATTGACAGAGCACGGAAGATACTATGTACTTTTCTTATATTCTGCTTTATATAACGCTGGATGTGCGTTGTGGCGCAGTGGATATCGGCTCGGAACGAGAAAGTCGGGGAACCGAGTTCGAATTCCAGCTGAATTCATTGCATTCACTTACGCGCAAATACCCTTGGGAAAGGTATTAATCCGTCTCTTCCCTCCAGTTATGGTTAAATAATAGAACAGATTAGGTTCTATAGCCTTGGTCGGCAATCAGTCTACCGCAGAAAGCAATGGCAACCTACTGCGGGATAATCTTCTGCCCAGTCAGTCATGTCTCTTTCGAGACATGATCGCCCAATCGTGTATCATGTATGGCACTTAACTGTATACAACGCTACCTAGCGGTCATTAGTCAAAGTTCCTTGGTAGGTAATTGGAGTAATCTCACTGCTGCAATTTTTCAGAAATGAATAACAATAATTAAAATTATTTACGTCTGACAAAATACGACGACCATTAAATTACTGAAGCTTAACATTTCGTGGTGAGAACTATTTTGAAAGCGGTCTATATTAAAAACAATGCATACATATAGATATCAACAATAGTTAATAGATAAATAAAAGTTTGAATGACTTATCTTCCTACTTGAAGCTTCGCAGAGACACTCTTCAACTGTTGGTTGGTTGTTTTGTTTTATGGCAAATCAATCTCAGCGGGTCATTTATTGCCAACTAAATTTTATTTATTGCTGGTAATACCTTTTTCTTTTTCAACAATTTATTGTTGTGTATATAAGTTTTTGTGTTTAGTAGTACATTTTTCTTTTCTAGTATCAAGATTCATTGGGATTTGTTTTTAAGGGCAGGGACCCCAAGTCCTACCCTTGTTATTTAGCTAATAACTGAAGGGAAGGGACGGATTAATACCTTTCCCAAGTGTCCCAGTGCTTAAGTGAATGTTGGGTATTCAACTGGAATTCGAACTCGGCTCACCGATTTCTCTTTCCGAGCCGATATCCACTGCACCACAACGCACATCCGTCACTATACGCTTACAGCACCAGGTATTCTCAAGCGGTCACCCATCTAAGTATTGACCAGGCTCAACGTTGCTTAACTTCGGTGATCGAGCGAGACCCGGTGTATTCAACGTGATAGGCCGTAAGCCCAGCTCATCAGTTAAGACGAATCTGTTAAATTCAATAGATTTATTTTAGAGAACTGTTTCTGTTTGTTTACTACAGTTGCCAGCTGAGGATATTTTATGCTTTGTTGTGTACACAGTGCGATATATGGTTCTCTCTGGATTGAGAGGTACTTAGGAGGAAGAATGGGATGCGTCTAGTCTCTACGGCAGGGGTCGGCAATTCATTCGACCCCGCGGGCCGGATCGTGTTATAATGACGGGTCGCGGGCCAGACGAAGGCCATTAATGAAAATTAAGGAAAATTACATATGCAAACCCCTGTCAGCCTAAATATTTAAAACCATAATGAAAATGAACTTTGAGAACTCAGAAAAACAAAACAAAATTTAAAATTAAAAAACACCTAACAAAAATTACTTTTCCTCAAGGAATACTTCAAAGTAAACAAAATCAACCGAAGTGAAATGGATGAAATTATGACGTATAGGTTTGAAACTGTTATTGAAAATTGTACCACAAACAAACCACACACACGCATCAAACAAAAATGAAACACATATACCCATACATACGAGTACAAATAGTTGCAAACATATACACTTACGTATGATAAGCTAAGCGGCGGTAAGCGATATGGGGTCGCTATTGAAGAAATGAAATAGAAAGCCGTCTGAGACAACATTGTCCGTTTGAAGGTGACCCCGCCTAATGTCTATCGCCGGTCGGTCAAATCAGCTCTAAATTTTTATTTTATGTTTATTTTTTATTTTTACGAAGAAATGGAGGTGATTGGGTTTTGATCGTGTGTTTGTGATCATAGTATTCAAATTCGGTTGGGTGGATCAGAGGAATATAACAGCAGGTCTTTTGTTGAATTCGAAAGCGTTGTCTCTCATGTTGTCTCTCATGTTAAAAATAGAGTCATTGCTAATCAGGCTCGCGGGCCTGTCAAAATGCCTTCGCGGGCCAGATCCGGCCAGCGGGCCGTAGGTTGCCGACCTTTGCCTTACAGCATTCTGTGGTCAAAAACAAAAAATGTTTATTCATGTTTTTTTATACATGAAATATGACACATGGCCGAAAAGGGGGTGGGTAGAGGGTGGTCTTCAGTATCTATCCTATACCTAGCTAATCACATTCACAACCCAATCATTCTTAACAATTTCTCCTTTTAACACAAGAACTCGTTCATCTTCATACAATCCTACAAACACCATAATACCACAAATTCACAGGGGATCCTAAAAACGGGGTAACACCCATGATATGAAGATGCTACTATTTACAATTATATAAAATACTAGCGTTGCTCGGGTGTAATGAAATCTTTAAAACTAATCCATGGTCATGGAGATCAGACTCAGCCTAAAGAATATTTGTGTAAAGTTTGGTGAAAATCGGATAAAAACTGTGGATTTGTATTAAGGACATACAGACAGATAAACAGACACACACACAAACATCTTGCCTTTTATATATATATATATATATATATATATATATATATATATATATATATATATATATATATATTATCGATTTTCTGCACTATTGTAAGAACTGCAACCTTGAAACTTCTGAATATCGTTTCATATGGCTTTGTCCATGAGTGTATCAAATTTGATTGAAATCGGACCACTCCTTCTATAACATGATTTTTTCGATTATCGATTTTCGATATTTATCGGGGGTACCTCGACACAAAACCTAGCTAAGAACACTCGCAGACGCTTATAGTACAACTGTATAAATTTTCAAGAAAATCGGTTCAGCTGTTTTGGAGTCTATAGTTAACGGATACACACACACACACACACACACACACACACACACACACACACACACACACACACACAAAGTTCCATTTATAAATAAGTTCAGATATTTAAAAGATTTAATAAAAATGAAATGATCGGTGGTGGGGATGAAATACTCCAAACGAACAAGATATAACAAAATGTTTAAACTAAAATAAATAAATGTTAGTAAGACCCGTACACCCCAGAAAATCAGAGTGGCTGCTGTATTTCGCCACAACGGCGAAATCACGTAGCTGGGGTCAAAAAGGAAGAACAGAGAGAAAGTAGACTCTTTTTTCTTTATTTTTCTTTATACACTACTTTACATAACGCCACCTAGCGATTGTTAGTCGAAGTTATTTGGTAAAGAAATCGGATAATCCCACAAGTCGAATCGTATTATTCATAAACTATAAATGTGTCTCCTTCTATATTAACAGATGTTTCCCAAGTAAAACATCCACCGTTTCCCAATTTTTAGGACATTCCGACATCCGGTTATCTATCGTCAAACAATTACGAAACGACTGCTGTAACATCAGTTGACACTCAATTAAATGCCCTTAATAGTGATTAGGATATTTATAGAAATTTATAATGCTTTTTATGCTGTGATATTTAATGAGCAAAAATGCATGTAATTGCATCTTTAGGATTACGTGAGAGTGGACAGAAAGAAAAACTAGTTTAGCTTCGCTGGGAAATTAGATCAATATTCTTAATGGTAATAGATGCGATTTCAGGTCTTATTACTGACAAAACTGCGACCAACTAGTTGTCATAATTAGTATTTCAAACAGTAAAAATATACATCTTAAACACAGAAAGGGTAGACATTTGTTGCTTACGAAACAAGCTCAGGCATTTCTAATTAGTTGCGTTTAAGAATATTTTTCAAAGGGAAATTTTTTCATATTTTCGCTCACAAAATATGTTCCTGATTATTCAGTCATTTAAATGTTATATGTGATACACATCTGGGCGTGACATTCGTTTCCTGATGGACTTTATCTCTTTCAAGACATGACTGACTGGGCAGATTTTCCCGCGGTAGGTTACCATTACTTTATCCAGTAGAGTGGTTGCCAACCAAGGCTATAGAACTCAAAATTTAACTCATAGCTAGAGGAAAGAGATGGATTAAGATCTTTCTCTTTCTTTCAACTGGAATTCGAACTCGGCTCTCCGATTTCTCGTTCCGATCTGATATCCATTGCACCACAACACACATCTTATGTATTACAAATTTATAAAAGCCTATGAATGTCGATGGAGATTTAAAATTGCTTTTCAAACTCTATACTATGTCAACTTTATATATACACAAGTCAGATTAAGTATTATTTCCATATCAAGACAGGGGCAACCAGTTGATCCTGCCAGCCCTACACGTTGTTTTATGGAAGTTGACATATTTTCCACGCCACATCCTCTTTCCAAAATACTAAAGGTTGAAAGCCTATCGCTACTCTGTCGCTAGTTCCATGTCAAATGTTCAGATAAGCGCTTCATTCTTTACTACCAACAGTTCAGACCTTTACAGCTAGGACACGCCACAAACTCGAATCATACTCATTCGTTCCTATCGCACTCTAACGCTATTTCCATGTCAAATGTTCAGATAAGTGCTCCAGTTTTTAGCCCCCCACAATTCAGATCTTTAGAGCTATGATTCGCCATGTTAAGTCCATGGATTCTAACCACCCACATTTCCCCCGTATTTTATTTTTGCCAGGAGGAAGTGCAACTCAGACAGTTTTTCCCAAAGAACTTCTAATTTGTGGAACAGGCATCCATGTGGATCCTTCCTTGAAGACTACATCTTAACCTGTCCAAGTCAGTTGTTTATCGCTTTCTATCCCCCATATCCTCAAAATATTCACTTTCTATTTCCTCCTCTTATTTTCATATCAGGCACATCATTCTGTACCTCCCGAACTTGATGTGCGCTTGAAATTTTTATTAGATTAATTAAGATATTATATTTAAAAAACAATTGAAATATGTTGATAAATTGACAGAATACATTGTAGATGTTAATCCGTCTCTTCTCACTCCAGCTATGGGTTTAGATTCTATAGCTTTGGTTGTCAACCTGTCTACCGCAGAAAGAAATGGCAACCTATTGCGGGGAAATGTTCTGCCATGTCTCTTGATCGCCCAGGCGTGTATCACGTATGGTACTTAACTGACTGATCGTGATATTATAATTTAGCAGGGTGGAATTTTTCAGATTCATGAATTCGCTGAGTTCACATGACAATGTTGGTGAAGAGCAGTCGGTTTGGTGTCAAGAAAAAAGTTTATTACAACGTTATAGTAACGGTAACCCGGACGGCACCCGAGCGGCACCCGAGCAGCACATATCCACCAGCCAAAATACAATGCGTCGGCATAGTTGCTAGACCTTTCCCTTTTGATAGATTGTTTGGTGGTGTTACCGTGAACATGTTCTGTTCTGGGGAATTAAGATGGCCGACAGCAAAGCGAACGCGTGTTGTGGGGCAGTGGATATCGGCTCAGAACAAGAAATCTGAGAGCCGAGTTCGAATTCCAGTTGAATTTGTTGCATTCACTTACACGCAAATACTAATCCATCTCTTCCCTGCAGCTATGGGTTAAATAACAGGACATATTGGGTTTTGTTGCCTTGGTTGGAAATGAATCTATTGCATAAAGTAATGGCAACCTTCTGCGGGAAAATTTCTGCTCAGTTAATCATGTCTCTTTCGAGACATGATTACCCATGCATGTATCACGTATGGCATTTAACTGACCGACAGCAAAGTTCGTTAGAATTGTTTTTAACTTTTGTTCTCATCTTGGTTGATATAGGTGTTATAACAGACACAACGCTTCGACTAAGTACTCTATGGTCATCATTAGGTGTCCATAGTCGTGTCTATTATAACACCTATATCAACCAAGATGAGAACAAAAGATTTACGCAACAGATTTACTCTTCAGGTCTCCTTAAAAAAGTTAGGCATGTCGCTTCATAGCTGATGCTACCTGTTCGTCAGAGGGTGGGGTTTAAGCATCATACCAAAGTGTCGAGGGGATTTCTTTTTAAGCGGTCAAGGTAATTTAGGATCACATTCTAACCCCCATTAGCATAGATCAGGCTAGTATCCCTGAAAGCAAAACACTGCGCCTCCTCGTGTTAACTCTCACAACAGACCTCAAGTGGAATGACTATATAGAATCCATAGCTAAACCCACTGCTAAGAAGGTCGGTTCTCTATGTAAGGCCAGGAAGTTTTTTCCCGTCTGAAACCACTATGCACATATATAAATCTACCATCGTGCATTGAATACTGCTGCCATATCTGGTTGGGTGCCCCTGCTATCCACATAGGGGTCCTTGAAAAAATCCAACGAGAATCCTTAATGTGATCGATCCCGACTTGGGAGCTCAGATACAGTCACTTTCTCACCGGCGTAATGTGGCTTCCCTGTGTCTCTTCTACAAATACTTTCACGGCTTCTGCTCCAATGAACCTAGCTCACTGGTTCCACCTTTATATGAATTTACTCGAGCCACAAGATTAGCAATTAGGCCTCACCCTTTTACTGTAAAACCAATAAAATGTAAACGCGAATTCTACTCCAACGACTTCTTTTCTTGCACTTCCCGCCTGTGGAATTCCCTTCCGTTTACTTGCTTCCCCGACAGCTATAATCTCCAAGAATTTAAATGTAAAGTCAGTCGTCATCTCCTATCTCACTAACCTGCATCCTCTCTCTCATGCTCCTTTCTCCATCCACTCCACTCTCATCAGTATTCTCATCCTTCTCTTACCCACTTTCTGACACTCCCTATAACCTGTCACTCTTTCTCATAACATTCCTCCTATGTAACCCCTGCACAACAGTGGCAGTAAAATGCCTTGCTTAGGGCATATATATATATATATATATATATATATATATATATATATATATATATATATATATATATATATAAAGATGCATAAAACGCTCACAATCGGAAACTACCTGAACGTATTTTTAACTAGGTACTTTAATTTAAGTACTTTCTTTATTTTACCGAAGCTGTCACCATGTTGTATGTATTTGGTAGTGATGCATTTGCTTAGTATGTCATTATTAGACTGGGTGTCATGAAGGATGTATTGCGGTCCGCACATTTGTATGTGAAAACCACTTTGTTTGCATACTGATCTATTACGCAGTAACGTTTTCTCAGTTTCCTTCTTGCTTTCCTGTCAACTACGATCTTCAAAATGCAATGTCAATCGTCATCTTCTGTCTTCTTGAATCCAGTTCTTTTTATTGTCCTTTCTCCTCAGTAACGTTTTCTCAGTTTCCTTCTTCCTTTCCTATCAACTACGACCTTCCAAAATTTAAATGCAACGTCAGTCGCCACCTTCTGTCTCTTTGAATACTTCACTCTGTCATCTTTCTTCTTTGGTAAAATCTTGTGTCTTAGTGTCTTTATAACCTTGTTTGTGTGTGGGAAAATGATGAAAAACAACGAATTCAAGTATACGCATAGCGTTTGCTCAAAACGGAATCATTCTTATAGAATTTAAAATAAAAAAGTAAGATATAACTTTCTCTGATCCATTCTGTATAAGTGAGAATGAAAGAAAATGGAAACAAAAATATCTGGATATTAGTTGAGAACCGATAGTAATGGTGGATAAATGTGAAACATAAAAGTGACAGACCTCACAGATAGTAATTCAGATAACTTACCACGATTTCAATTCTTTTTATTAGCATTCAGCTAAAGGTTCCTACTTTGAGAATGAATAAACCTTATCGGCCTATTCTCTTTCAAGAAAATTCTCTCGAGATTCAATCCAATATTTTCTCTTTTTTTACTTCAGCCTCGTTTTCGTTAATCATGATTTCAGGTGAGTAACAAATTCGCCAATTTCTACTAAACAATTTTCTTTCTGTATTTCCTTGTAGTCAATCTCGTTTGGTAGCTTTAAATAATCTTATCTCTGGTCATAATCTCTCGAAATTAATCTAATAGGAACTGAAGTTGTATAGATTTTCTTGATCCTACTCCAAAAGAAACTGGTAGATTTCAACCCTTTTTAAATCTGTTCCAGAAGCGGTGTAAATATTTTAATTTTCCTTTTCGTAGTACGTCTTGGGGCTTGCTTTTGTTATACCTTGTTTTTCGTTTTTATGAAAGCTTAGATTTAAGAAAAAATCTGTATGTATGAAGTTGACCGATTGTTTTTATGTAAGCACCGGAAACATGTCCTTATCTTGCACATTGTACCGTATAATTGGGTATGTGTTTATTGATTTCTTCGCATTTACATCAATTCGTAACACACTTCATACAAACCGAGTGTAACCAATCTATGTAAGTAAGCTAGAACTTGAGAGTTCGATCCTTATTTGGGGTCAGGCCGTATTATGTTTGGTAATTATTTAATGCTGCCTGCCACAGAGTGATAGGTAACAATCTAATGTCGGACTGATGTATCAAATTGCAGATACTGCGTAGGTATTTGGCACTTTTCAAGGCTTGGTTCAGGTCAGAGATCGCTACAAGTCGCCGATATGGTTTACGTAACGAATTGAACTTGAGACTGTATTAAACATTTTTTATCTTTTGCTAAATATTTGAAACAACTGGTTTGATTGCGAATGTATTCCATCGTATCGCCATGTTGTTTAAGAACAATTATGGTGAGGCTTGCAGCACCATAACTTTATTGAATTCTAAGATTTTGGTTTAGATCTTGAACCAGTTTCAGGTTCTTGTGAGCAGATTGCTCGGACGTGGGAAGTGATTTTGAAGATTTACGAAAACGTTAAAATGATTTCTGACTTCAAATATTATTCTAAAGTGAAAATTAGATTTTGATAAGAAAGATTAACTCTCGTTGCTTTCGACAAAGATGAAAAATGTGAGAAGATTTTTGTACATGAAAACGTCCAGTTAGGTGTTTTGTTTAAGATATTATGTTATCTCAGGGGGTTAAATTTCCTTCCGAATACTCCTAGGGTGTGGTCAGAAGGTTTGTGACTGACTGGGCATAAGATTATCCCGCAGTAGGTTGTCATTGCTTTCTACAGTAGACTGGTTGCTAACCATGGTTATAGAACCAATTCTTATTATTTAATCCATAATTGGAGGGAAGAGACGGTTTAATACCTTTGCCAATGGTATTTGTGCTTAAGTGAATGGAAGGAATAAAACTGAAATGTGTACTCGGCACCTCGATTTGTCGTTCCAAGCCGATATCCACTGCACCACAGCGCACCTCTGATGTGTAATTAGTTAATACAAATGCCGATCTCATCACAAATGAAGAAGAGACTTGAAGCAACAGCGATCTAGGTCTACAGAAGGGTGATGAGAATACCATGGATCGAACATAAAGATACTGATACTATGAATCGGAAAGAGACTGTTGAAAGTCGTAGGGCTCATAATGAGGAAACAGTTTTTTTTTATAGAATTTGACACCCACAGGACACCTTGAAGACTAAAGAACGGAGAAAAGTCGCAAATAACGTACCTAACGATCTTATGTAGATGGTAGGTAGGACAGGGATTGAGCGCAATAGATGGTAGGTAGGACAGGGATTGAGCGCAATAGATGGTAGGTAGGACAGGGATTGGGCGCAATAGATGGTAGGTAGGACAGGGATTGGGCGCAATAGAACAAACACAAACCTTACTCTCAGTTACAAAAAGGAAGAGGACATGCGTTGAGGTGAAGTGGATACCGGCCCGGAAAGCGAAATCGGTGAGCCGAGTTCGAATTCCAGTTTAATACCCTGCATTCACTTAAGCACTGGTACCCTTGGGAAAGGTATTAATCCGTCCCTTCTCTCCAGTTATGGGTTAAATAACAGGGTAGGACTTGGGGACTCTGCCCTTAAAAACAAATCCCAATGAATCTTGATACTCGAAAAGAAAAAAGTATTACTAGACACAAAACTTATATAAAAACAAAAATAAATTGTTGAAAGAAAAAGGGCCTTACCAGCAATAAATAAAATAAAATGTTTGGTTGGCATTAAATGGCCCGCCGAAGTTGATCTAAACTTATTTATAAATGGAACTTTGTTTATGTGTGTGTGTATGTGTGTGTGCGTGTCCGTTACCTATGGACTCCGAAACGGCTGAACCGATTTTCTTGAAAATTTACACAGTTGTATTATAAGCATCTGCGAGTGTTCTTAGCTAGGTTCTGTGTTGAGGTACCCCCGATAAATATCGAAAAACGATAATCGAAAAAATCGGGTTATAGAAGGAGTGGTCCGATTTTAATCAAATGTGATACACTCATAGACAAAGACATAAGAAACGATATTCAGAAGTTTCAAGGTTGCAGTTCTTACAATAGTGCAGAAAATTTGATATCGATACCAGAAAATCAAAATTTGACTTACATCCATTCATTTTTCTTTCAGTTTACGGTTTCGCTTTAACTGGAAACTATTATTGCTTTTTAGTCTTTCGTGCCAACATCCAAAGAGACTGAGCCGGGCCATACTGCTAGTATATATATAAAAAGCAAGATGTTTGTGTGTGTGTCTGTTTATCTGCCTGTCTGTATTTTTTTCAGCCCTTTTATTTTAGTTTTTGCTTCGGGTTTTGCTCTAAGTAGGTATAATTGTAGTTCTTAATCTCAGCCATGATACTATTTACTCAGAGGACTTATTTAGCCTTCAAAATTCAGTTTGCGACGAAAAAAACTTATTTGTTATCGATACCAGGAAATCAAAATTTGACTTTCATCCATTCATTTTTCTTTCAGTCTACGGTTTCGCTTTAACTGGAAACAACTATTGCTTTTTAGTCTTTCGTGTCAACATCCAAAGAGTCTGGGCTCCAGGATTAGTTTTAAAACTTTCATTACACCCGAGCAACGCTGGGCTACACTGCTAGTTTACCATAAAAACAAAACAACCAACCAAGAAAAAGGAAGAAATTGTAAAGGGCCACGAACTCCGACGTCTTGCGAAGACGCAACAAATAGAAAAACAAGATCACGTCTCCCATAATATTTCTTGTAGCAAAGTTAATAATGTTGAACTTAAGCTTAATAATTCTGTAAAACTGAGAGAACGGTTTCAATCTCATGACAGTGACATGTAGCCTATTATAACAAACAAGTTGACTCAGTTATTTGAGGACACGTCTTTTAATAGCTCTAAATTTTTTCTCATTCGTTTTCATTGTCACCTTTTTTCAAATAATGACAAAAATTCAAGCAAACCCAGGAAATGAAAAAGACGCGCGGTAATCGTTATCTTAAAAGCAGAGGTTCCCAACCAGTTGGTCGTGATTTTCTGGGGGTCTTGAAGCCTTGGCGGGGCGGTAGCGACGCCTTGGTAGGGGAGCGTGTAGCCTTGTTAGAAGTAGCTTAGGATAACATTAATTGTATTTCATCAATTATATTTTTTAAACTCTTACATTTCTTTTTTTGTTTAGGTGCAAATGATAGTTATGTCAAACGTTTTGAAGGTTTTTATTTCCTAGCCTTAAAAAAATATTAAAGCATATGTCATCCTTATGTTTTGTGTTTTGCTCTTCTATATACCTCTTCTTTTCAGCACTATTCAACTTCGGCAAGTGAGAACTGAACCGTTCCCTTGCCAAATCTCTTTAAAAGACGTCTAGAACTTTTTCCAATCTTATAGAAATCACAAATGAATGCGTTCCAAATAGTTGTATCTTTGAATTTTATGGTGTTCATTTTTTAATTAAAGGAAATCAAATAAATTTTATGTAAACAATATTTACAAAATTTTCTTTCGGCCTAAAAAATGAAAATGGCCAAAAAAAAAAAAATGTGTTTCATTTTCATTACAATAAATAATTACAGAATTTTAAAATATTTTTTCTGTCCTTCACAGAAATCCCGGATTTTACTAGGCTGTTTCTTCTTACTTCTTCTGTCCAACTTACCCCATGGAAGTTCAATTGATGAGAGGTCTCGTGACTGAGGTGGTCAACGCATAACTTTTAACACTTCAGCAGTTTCTTTTAATTTTAAATCATTTTGGCACAATTTAGGAATATGTTTTGGGTCGTTATCCTGGATTAAATTTTGACCCACAATACGCAATCCAGATGGAATTGCATATCTCTGTAAGATTGAATAGTACTGTTCTTTCTTCATAGTCCCCTTTACTTCAACCAAGTCACCTGAACTCTTTCCCACAAAACAGCACCAAACCATGCAGGATCCACCACAATGTTTCATCGATGACTGTACATCCTCATCTTTCACTCGCTCCCCAACCCTCCTCCGCACGTACACCCTCCTTTTACTCCAAAACAGTTCGAACTCAGACATCAGTCCACAACACATTTGACCACTGTTCTTGTGTCCAGTTTTTGTTCTCTCTTCCCCATGCTAGTCTCTTCTTATTATTGGCTGGCCAAAGCAAAGGCATCCTGGCTACCACTTGCCCAAAGAGACCCACCTCTAGAAGTCCTCGCTTCATGTATTTACAGAGACTGGATCAACCCTGTCGGTGTTCACTTCTGCTTGTATTTAAGGGGCAGTTTTCCTCCTGTCTCTTACACTCTTCAATACCATTATGCGGTCCTCTCTTACTGATGTTTTCCGTTTTCTCTCTGTTCTTTTTCGACTGGCATGGCTTCCAATTTTGTGTCTCCTATGCAGTGCATACTGAACTGCACACTTGGGCACATTCAATCTCTTAGCTATCATCCTATGGGAATAACCTTCTTCATTCAAGATTTGAATTTGAACTCTTATCTCTACAGATAACTCTTGAGGCATGGCTAAATTGAAATACAAAAAAAATTGAAAAACTAGTGTGTGGAACCACCTGGCAAAAGCACCTCCTAGTCTGACGATATACAGAAGAATGAAGAAAATTTAGGCTGATTCGGACGAGTACATCTTTGCTTCCTTGCCTGGCAAAATTTTGCAAAGTAATAATAACAAAAGAACCATTCTATTTTCATTTAGAATTATCCACTTGGCAATAAATACTAAAAACAGTATGAAATACATCATTTTTTTAAAACTGGAGTGACCTAATAATTATGGCCGGTAGTATAGTCCATTGGGTATTTTTCTTCTAAGTAAACATTAAATGACACGAGTGTTGATGTGTCGTTGGCCAATCTAATCAGATTTCCCCTAAAACCTGCATCGAACTTTGAGTCACTTTTTGTAAATTTTTACAAAATAAATATTGATCGTAACAGTGAGATACCCCAATGCAAATCGAATTTATTAGATTAGCAAATATTTTCAGATTATCTTTCTTGACATCGATCTTCGGTAGTTTCTCACAAGCAAATATTTTTCTTAGATTGGTCGAATAAAATGTCTTAATAATGGGCCGCCTAATGGCGTGTAAACGGATCTGATATTTATTTTTATAATTCATCTGCAAACCTGAACTCACAACTCAGAATTACAACAATCTGAAACTGGTTCATAAGATTTTAACCCAAATCTCAGAATTCAACAGAGTTACGGCCCTGTAAACAGCAAACGCCGGAATAGTTGTTCATGACTAACATAGCGACATGATGGAATACGCCTGTAGTCAAACCAGTTGTTTAAAATACTTGTCAAAATATGACAAACAGGAAATACAGCCGCAAATAAAATTCGTTAGGCAAACCACCTTTGTGACTTGTAAACCTCAATCTGCTTTCCGGCCTTCATCCTCCGTAATCGGGCCTCGCAATCATCTTATGCGTGACACAAAACGTGAGAAGCTACGTAATACCTGCAAATTGATGCATCAGTCCGGCATTAGATTGTTATCCATCACTCTGTCGCGGGTCAGTCAGTTAAGTGCCATACTTGATACACGCTTTAGGCGATCATGTCTCGAAAGAGACATGACTGACTGGGCAGTATGATGCCATTACTTTCTGCGGTAGATTGGTTGCCAGCCAAGGCTATAGAACCCAATCTGTCATATTATTTAACCCATAACTGGAGGGAACAGACGGATTAATACCTTTCCCAAGAGTATTTGTGCGTAAATTAATGCAAGGAACTCAACTGGAATTCGAACTCGGCGGGTAGCTTTAAAGAATTGCCAAATACCATTCGGCCTGACCCAAAGCGAGGATTGAACTCTCATGTTCTGGCTTACTTACTTACTTAGATTCATTACAATAGGTCTGTATCGAGTGTGCTACGAATGGAGATAAATGTGATGAAATCAATTACGACGCGTAGCACAGATTCAATTACACTGTACAATACAACGACATGTTTCCAGTGCTTAGATAAGAACAGTTGGTTGGTTGGTTGGTTGGTTGCTTGGTTGCTTGGTTGGTTGTTTTGTTGTTTTGTTTTTATGGAAAATCAACCTCGGCGCGTCATTTATTCCCAACTAAACTTTATTGCTGGTAATACCTTTTTCTTTCAACAATTTATTGTTTTTTTTTATATAAGTTTTGTGTCTAGTAATACTTTTTTCCTTTTTCGAGTATCAAGATTCATTGGGAATTCATTTAAGGGCAGGGTCTCCAAATCCTACCCTTGTTATTTAACCCATAACTGGAGGGAAGGGACGGATTAATACCTTTCCCAAGGGTACCAGTGCTTAAATGAGTGCAGGGTATTCAACTGGAATTCGAACTCGGCTCACCGATTTCTCTTTCCGAGCCGATATCCACTGCACCACAACGCACATCCGTCACTAAACGCTTACAACACCTGGTATTCCCAAGCGGTCACCCATTTAAGTACTGACCAAGCTCAACGTTGCTTAACTTCGGTGATCGAGCGAGAACCGGTGTATTCACCTTGATAGGCCGTAAGCCTAGATAAAAACAGACGGTCAACTTCATACATGCAGATTTCTACTTAAATCTAAGCTTTCATAAAACCGAAAAATGAGCGAGAAATAACAAAAGCAAGCCCCAAGACGTACCACGAAAAGGACAATTAAGATATTTGCATCGCTTCTGGAACGAGTTTAAAAAGAGTTGAAATCTGTGGTGATACCGAGCAAAGCGCAGCACACTGAGGACAAGAAAGCAAATAACCAAAACTGGTCAGTACGCAGCCGGCTCGACGCAGAGGTTCCGGCAGAAAGCCAAAAACTAATTAAATATCAAATTCCAGTTCGCGAGTCTACGAGCATTTTATTATCGGCCAATGGGAAACCCAGAATCAAATACGAGTGTGAATTCCCAAATGACCTGCTGGGATCCACAAAGACGATATAAAAAATCCGATACAGAAAGCATCGAGACGACAAGTTACCGACAGAAACAGAGAGACTCGAGAAAGCACTAGCGTAATTAGCACTTCCCTTGACCAAGTCAAGTGATTTACTATGCTCGCCTCCCTTCCCTCTCTTTTTATCCTTCACTGTCTCTAAACTACTTACCGACCAAAGGAGCGGATACATCAAAGACAAACAAAGCGACCCCAAAGCTAAAAAAAAAAGGCGAGAACTCGTCATGAAAGAAATAAACATAAACAAAGCGACCAAAACGCGAGTGGTTAAAAAATGGAGGATCGATTTACTATAACGCTGTATGACAAACTGAGCCCTCCCCACTAAAAATTGTTTAAATATTGAATTTTTCCAATTTTTTTTTTTTTTTGATAATCGGAAACTTAACGTAATAACCAATAAGACTGCGCTGAAAAAAGTAAAAACAAATGAAAAACAACAAATTTAAAGGTGGTGGCAGTCTCTTTCAGGCCCGCCAAATATTCTTATAAAAGTCACCCAATAAATATAAATCAGTAAATTTATAGAATTGCACAATATTTTGCTACTTGATTTGTAGATATAAAGATTTTACAGAAATATTTGCTTCAACTGGTATATTGTTGCTTGCTTTTTGTACTTTTTTACTGATATACAGGTAGTGGAATTTGCTTTTCTGCATAGTATGAGACTTCATTTGCGAATATTTCTGTATTTTTTTAACACCTATGTGCGTTGTGGTACAGTGGATATCGGCTCGGAACGAGAAATCGGAGAGCCGAGTTCAAATTCCAGTTGAATTCATTGCATTCACTTACGCGTAAATACCCTTGGGAAAGGTATTACTCCGTCTCTTCCTTCCAGTTATGGGTTAAATAACAGGACAGATTGGGTTCTATAGCCTTGGCTGGCAACCAATCTACTGCAGAAAGCAATGGCAACCTACTGCGGGATAATCTTCTGCCTAGTCAGTCATGTCTCTTTCGAGACATGATCGCCCAAGCGTTTACCACGTATGGCACTTAACTGACTGACTGATTGACTGTACTAATGTTCACTGACACCAGAAGGTTTCTTTGTAGCTATTATGAATTTACTGTATGTGCAGATATTGTTCCTTGAAAAATAACTAAAACAATTTTCAATAAATGCATGATGAAATGTCCTGGTAATTAAACCATAACTCACTTTATATATATATATATATATATATATATATATATATATATATATATATATCCGTAGACAGATCTGTTTTGCTGTATCACAGCTCATCAGTACGGTTGGACATCCGATTGCTTTTTACCCATTATTGAAACCCGACCGAATTGGCGTCAGTCGGCGCAATTCTACCACTGATCGAAATTAATTTGGAGAGGGTTTTATCCCCTCTTATTAGCAATATGCCATTATATATATATAAAATCTTTTGTACAATAAAAACAGAAGCTGACGATGGTTCGCCTGAAATAGGCCAACCTTCCAATTTACCATGAAATAACGTGTGTGCTTTAATTTATATATATATATATATATATATATATATATATATATATATATATATATATATATATCTGCGGATGACTATTTACGCTGTCTGACACTGATTGAACACTCTGGAAGAATGGTAGACTTTGAAAAAACAGTAACTACACTAGCATCTACGCACAGTTCATTCAGTAATGGATTAGAACACTCTCACTACTGGCGTATCAATACATGATATATTACACGCTAAAAGTTTGCCTTCTTCTTCCAAGAAGCTCAGAGGTAGAATCACCGGCTGACACCAATTCGGTCGGGTTTCAATCCTAGGTTTTAGTATCACGTTATATTGCTAATAAGTAAGGATAAAACCCTCACTAAAGTAATTTAGATTAATTAAAGGGCGGAGGAACTCTTGATGAGTCAACGTTCAGCTAACTAGAGTTGGTGTCTCAATAAATCACCGTGGAGAAGGCAACAGGATACCACTCCACTATCTCTATCCTGAGTAAAATCATGGCTATACAAGGAATACATATTAAACCTAACGGTGTGAAGTGGGGTTGCTCTTAAAGAGAGCAATTCCTCGCCCGGTAAGGACCGATATGGGCAACAGGTGTCACCTGACCGTCATCCGGCGACTGTTGGCAACAACGGCGTAAAAGGGACAGTTTTTCCAAAAATATGTCCCTCGCCCAGGAAGGAACGACATGAGCAACAGGTGTCTCTGGACCGTTACCCTGCGACTATGCCCAACAAAGAAAGGATTACCTTGAGGACATGGAACGTCAGGACGTTAAACAGTTGCGGACAACTAGAGAATGTCAAGCAGGAAATGAACAGACTAAAAATCAATATTCTGGGAATATGCGAAACCAGATGGCCAAATAATGGCGACTTCAACAGCGACAACCATAGGATAATATACGCTGGAGGCAAAAATAATGAAAAAGGAGTCGGCTTAATACTGGACAAAGAAATGAAGAAATATGTTTTGGGATACTGCTAATTCTTCGAAAAAGTTCTCCTGGTCAAACTGAAAGAGAGACTGTTCAACATAGCAATTGTAGTCATCTATGCACCAACAACACAAAGCACCTAGGAAGAAATAGAATCTTTTTACTCCACTCTAGAGAAGGTCAAGGCTCAATGTAAAAGCCAAGAAATCAGGATCATCATGGAAGATTTGAATGCCAAAGTAGGCAAGGAGAGCGAAGGTATGACAACTGGAAATTTTGGTTTAGGAATCCGCAACGAATGAGGAGAAAAATGGGTTCAATGGTGCATAGCAAATGACCAGATAATAACTAACACCTGGTTTCAAGAACACTCGCGACGCCTATGAACATGGAGAAGCCCAGGAGGTGACACAAAAAACAGATAGACTACATAACCATAAACAGCAGATTCAGAAATGCAGTGGTTCAAAGCAAAGCCTATCCAGGTGCTGACTGTGGAAGAGATCACGTCCTAGTCATCTGAAAATCAAAAGTGAAACTCCGGAGATTGAAGAAGCCTGATGCAGCACCAAAACTGATATAAAAGGACCTCAAACTACAGAAAGATTACACTAACAGCGTGAAAACCAAATACGAAGAACAAACTAGGAAAGGACACTCAAAATGGGACGCGTTAAAGGAAGCAATACTGACATCAGCAAACAATATTGCCCCAAAGGAAATTAGGCGCAGAAAGAAAAACGAGTAGATGACTGAAGAAATTCTGGACATGATGCAAAGGAGGCAGAAAATGATATCAAGACATGGAATGACGTACAGGGAACTACACAAGAAAATAAGAAGAAAATGTAGACAGGCTAAAGAGGAATGGCTGAATGACAAATGTGCAGAAGTAGAGAGATTTAGCAGGAATAATAAAGCAGACATGCATAAGGAAATAAAAGAACTGACAGGACAAAAACCCTGCTCTTCAACAGGATGTATAAAATCTAAGGATAGAACAATCATTTTGGAGAAAGAGGAAAAACTCCAACGATGAGAAGAATATATAAAGGATCTCTTCCACGACAAGAAAAAGCAACCAATAATACGCAAAGATGAGGACAGATCGGAAATATTAAAGTCTGAAGTGGAATCTGCAGAAGCCAAACGGAATAGAAACAAAGCAGCTGGACCAGATGGCATAGTCATAGAGCTGCTGATGCCCTGGATGAATTTGGTATAGAAAAAATTACTGAAATAATAAATGAAATTCATACTAGTGGGGTTATACCAGATAACCTCAGCAAGTCTATCTTCATAGCACTACCTAAGAAGCCAGAAGCAAACGAGTGCGAACTCTACAAAACTATCAGTTTAATGAGCCATATAACAAAACTGATCGTCCGAATCCTGATGAATAGAGCGAGAAGCAGAATCAGGCCAGAGATAGGACAAAAACTGTGCGGTTTCATTAAAGGCACGGGAACAAGGAATTCCATATTTATGATTAGGATGCTCTCCGAAAGGGCAATACAATTGAAGAAGGACTTATATCTGTGCTTTATTGATTATGCGAAGGCGTTTGATAAAATACGCCACAAAGAACTGATGGAGATGTTCGGCAGCCTTGACATATTTGGGAAAGACTTGAGAATAATCAAGAATCTTTACTGGCAGCAAACCGCTTGCATACGGACAGGTAATGAATTGAGTAGATATACAAAGATAGAAAGGGGCGTAAGATAAGGATGTGTCTTTTCACCGGATTTGTTCAACTTGTACAGCGAGAATATTTTGAGGACCCTAGAAGTTATGCCTGGATTCGTAATCGGAGGCCATAATTTAAACAACCTAAGGTACGCAGATGATACAGAGCTGATAGCAGACACAGAAAGGAAACTACAAGGCCTCCTAGCTGAAGAAAGTAACAAGAAAGGACTAGAAATAAACTGCAAAAAAACCGAATGCATGGTCATTAGTAAAAAGGGCAGCCCAATATGCCAAATACAGGTCGGTGATACTAGAATCAAGCAGGTAAAAAAAATTAAATAACTGGGAAGTGTTATAACAGAAGACGGAAAGTGCGGTACAGAGATCCGAAGGCGAATTGGCATGGCGAAGGAATCATTCCAGAAGTTGAGTAAGATATTAAAAAACAGGACAATTTCGCTAGAAACTAGGAAGACAGTACTGGATTGCTACGTGCTGTCCGTCCTTCAATATGGCAGTGAATGCTGGACAATATCATCAAAGATGAAGGAAAAACTTGAAGCAACTGAAATGTGGTTCTACAAAAGGATGCTGCAAATATCATGGATCAAGCATGTGAGCAATGATGAGGTCTTGAAAATGATGGAAACAAAAAGGAAATTAATGCTGAGCATCAGGAAGAGACAGCTGAAGTTCCTGGGACACGCAATGAGGAAGGAGGATTTGGAGAATCTGATACTAACAGGCCAGATAGAGGAAAAAAGAGGCAGGGGAAAGCAACGGATAACATATGTGAAGGACCTAATCAAGTGGATGACGGAACGAGGATTGCATGGTGTAACAGAAGAGGGCATGCTCAGAGCCACCAGGGAAAGGGAAACGTGGAAAGCCATGATCGCCTACGTCCTGAAGGGACAGGGCACATAGAAGAAGAATGTTATCTTTTGTAAATTCTCGTAACGATTTAGTTTTTATCCATTATTACCGTTCGTGGCTGAGTTGGCATAAGCCCGTCGGATATAATGACGTTTTCTTCTACTGAGAGGAATGCAGGTTCTAATCGTACCGGAAGGCGCAAATTTTTCTTCAATGATGTAAATAATGTTCTTGAAAGCCTTTGATAATTCTGTAGTTAAATTTAAGTTTCATTGATGAAACAAAATTTGTCATAATAACATTTCATAACCATATCTCTAGCCTTCGTTAATGCCATAATAATCTATTTCTGTTTACGGGGAGGTGAATGGCTTTCGATTAAAATCTAAGTTAATTCTACAAAATATATTAAACAGTTCGCCCTCCGGTGTATTTTGTTTTCTTTTCCGGGTGTTAAAATCTTTCCTAGAGAGGTTATCGTTTTTGTCAAAGTGATGGCATGTTTCACGGGTGCAGCGTACGTAGGATAGTACTCGTACTATTATTTTTTTTAACTGTGTTCCTGCATATACAGTATCTTTGTGGATATGTGCGTATAAGTAAGAAATTACTTTAGGGTATTTTAGGAACGTCTACACTGAAAAAATCTTTAACGATGTTCTCCAGTTAATTGGAGCATTTTCCCCTGCGGATTTATCGGCTGCAATGTGTAAAAAGGCGCGCATGCGTATTTTTTTAGAAAGGAGCGCTTTATGCTCCTTGTACTGTCGTTGCAGGAAGAGATGGGGTGGGTTATTAAAATAGCGATGCGCATCATATAGTTCATATATCAGGTTTGGGCGTCGGAAGAGGATAATAAAAGAGAAATAAATAAGCCCGAGGGCGGAGACTCTCAAATTGACAGCCATTCTTCTTGAGATGATCTTTAAAAAATGTTAAGAAGAACGAGAAAGAAAATAAAAGATAACGAGTTAAAAGAAGAGCGATAAGTAGTCAAAAGAAAATAAAAGAAAGAAAGATAAGAATGATAAAATAGGGAATGAGAACGATGAAGGAAAAGAAGAAGTACTAAGGTGTAATATAAAAAAATGAAGAAGGAAGTAGAAAAATGAAGGAGAGAGGAAAAAAAAGATTGAACAAAATTTTTAAAAATCGTGTTAAAATACGAATAAGAAAAAATAAAAAAAGAAGTAATACTAAAAGAGAATAAAATAAAAAATTGTAAAGAAAGGAAAAAAGGAAGAAGAAGAAAAAAAAGGGAAAAGAAAAGAAAGAAGAAGTGAAAAGGAAAACGAAGATAAAATCTGAAAAACACTGAGAGATGTGCATCAAAAAAAGACGCATAGAAAGAAGAATAAATTGAAAAAAAAGAAAATAAAGAAGAAAACCAGAAAAGAGAGAGAGAGAGAGAAAGAGAGAGGAGGACGGAGGGAGAAAGGAGGAGGAGAGGGAGAGAGAGAGGAGGAGGGAGAGAGGAGGAGGGGGAGAGAGAGAGAGGAGGAGGGAGAGAGAGGAGGAGGGAGAGAGAGGAGGAGGGAGGGAGAGAGAGAGGAGGAGGGAGAGAGAGAAAGAGAGAGGAGGAGAGAGAGAGAGAGAGAGGAAATTAAAAACAAAGAAAATGAAGAGAAAATCCGAAAAACAGAAAAACCGACGAACACAAGAAGAAAAAGAAGAAAAAGAAAAGAAATGAAAAAATGTAAAATGAAGAAAATGAATAAAAAATCAGAAAAAAAGAAAATCAGAAAAAAAGAATAAGCACCAGAAAAAGAAGAAAAAATAGAAATAAAAAGGAAGAGAAATAAAAGCAATAAAGAAAAGAAAAGAGAAAGAAAAAGAAGAAAAGAGAAAACGAAAGAGGAAATAATAAAGAAAGGGAACAAATAGAAAATCCGTAAAACGGAAAAAAATGGCGAATGCAAGAAGATTAGAAAGAAGAGAACGAAAAGTAGAAAAAAAGAAAGGAATAAGAAAGCGAAGTAGAAAAAAAGGAAAGGGAGAAGAAAGAAAAGTAAAAGAAAAGAAAGGAAGAAGAAAGAGAAGTAAAAGAAAAGAAAGGGAGAAGAAAGAGAAGTAGAAGAAAAGAAAGGAAGAAAGAGAAGCAAAAGAAAAGAAAGGAAAAAGAGAAAGAGAAGTAAAAGAAAAGCAAGGAAGAAGAAAGAGAAGTAAAAGAAAAGAAAGGGAGAAGAAAGAGAAGTAGAAGAAAAGAAAGAAGAAAGAGAAGTAAAAGAAAAGAAAGGAAAAAGAGAAAGAGAAATAAAAGAAAAAAAGGAAGAAGAAGAAAGAAGAGAAAGAAAGAAAAGAAAGGAAGAAGAGAAAGAGAAGTAAAAGAAGAGAAAGGAAGAAGAGAAAGAGAAAATCCGAAAAAACAGAAAATGACGGCAAACGCAAAAAAACAAACAAACAAAAAAAAATCGAACGAGAGACAGGAATGAAAGTAAGAAAAAAAATACAAGAAAAAAGAAATAAAGGAAGAGGAATTTAGAAAGAAATGAACGAATTTCTCAAAATGCAGAAAAAAAGACGGTAAATAAAAGAAGAAAAGGAGGCTGAAGATGAAAAGGAATATAAGAAAGTAAAACAAGAAGAAAAGAAAGAACAACTGAAAATGTAAAGAAGAAAGGAAGAAAATTTGAAAAACATTTGTGATCCAAAAGAAGAAGAAAAAATAAAAACAGGAAAAATGAAAAGAGAATGAAAAATAAAGAGAATGAAAAATAAAACGAATACAAAAAAGAAAAAAAATTACAAAGCAAACAAAAACAAGAAAATATAAGAACGATGTTTAAAAAAAAAAAAAAGAAAGAAAAAAAGACACTTCGTTCTAGTAATTGGCATCAACCGAGAGGACATGGCAGCTGTTCTTGAAGTCATCTGGTATTTTCTTGTACAAGTCATCAAATCACCAACAGCACGTCAGGTACGGCGAGGGGAATTGGCAAAGTGGTTATCTGCTATTTGAATCTTTCAAAAATATTCCACATTTCTTTCGTCCATTATTTCTTTTTCTTTAATGCCAACTTGTTTTTCCCGATGCGAAATTTCAACTTTCTGATAGCGTGAAATATCAAATTGTGTCGTCTTCGATAACTCAGCGTCAATTACAAACAGCTACCATTTGTATGTCTACACGATGTGATTCATTTACGTACACACATTCTGTATCGTATAGCCTGACTAGGAAGAGAGTACTTGTTCCAGGCTATCGAAGACACAAAAGCATTCAGAGCAACCGATGAATAACGACCACACGAACAATGCTTTTGTCAGATAGTAGTTGTCAGTTGGTTTGATAAGAATAATCATTACAACTAGTGGAACCCGTGGAATTTCCACGGAAGGATAATTATGATTTCCTGGAAAAATTTTACTTTGTCATACTACAAATGATAGCAACGTCTTCAAACATAAAGGTATTGGATAATAAAATAACGATAACACAGAGTGTAATTTTATTAAAATATCTATAAAAGTAATGTCCGGATGTGTGTTGTGGTGCAGTGGATATCGGCTCGGAACGAGAACTCGTGGAGCCGACTTCGAATTCCAGTTGAATTCATTGTATTCACTTATGCGCAAATACCCATGGGAAAGGTATTGATTCGTCACTTCCTTCTAGTTATGGGTTAAATAACAGGACAGATTGGGTTCTATAGCCTTTGCTGACAACCAGTCTACCGCAGAAAGCAATGGCAACCTACTGCGGGATTATCTTCTGCTCAGTCAGTCATGTCTCTTTCGAGATATGATCGCCCAAGCGTGTTTCACGTATGGCACTTAGCTGACTGAATGTCCATAGAAGATACTTTACTGTAATCTTATATTATATTAAGCGGTGTATGCACAGACCATAACCAAAATACTGTACGCTATTTTGTGAGAAATTTTGAAAGAGAAATTTTGTTTTTATTCCTGAAAAATCATGGCTCCTGTGTCCATTGTAAACAGAAAAGAACAACTAAGTAATGGCCAAGGTTATAAAGGCCAGAAATTTCGTTATTAGGTCGCGACATACGACAGCAAACCTACCTATTTTTACTATATTGTACAGTATATACACATATATACACACACAATTACTGCTACAACCACCAGCTTAAACTGCTACTGTTATGGTAATGCTCTAGCCTCTCTCTCCTCCTACTCTCTCGCTCTTTACTACCCTTCCGTTTGGCAAAGGTGAGAGAAAGGCTGAGGAGAGTAGTGTTTATAGATTATAAAAAGATAGAGGGGAAGGAAAAGCTCGTGTAGAGAGTAAGTGTGTTATCTTTCTTCAGTGGCGTAACGGACGAAGGAACTAAGTGACTAAGTAACTAAGGAAGGAACAAGCAGGATTATCATATGATGATTATTTGGAGCTATGGCGTCATAGTGAGCAGAACCATTGCTATAGAGCATATTCTTCTTCAATGTGCCTTGTCCCTGTGAGCATCATTTTCTCTAAACCCTCCTTCCTTATTACGGATCCCAGAAACTTCAGCTGTCATTTCCTGATGTAAAGTATCAGTTTCCCATTCGTTTTCATCGACCTGCAAAACTTCGTCGTTGCTCACATGTTCGAACCATGGTATCACCAGCATCCTTCTGTTGAACTACAGTTTGGTTGCTTCAAGTCTTTCCTTCATCTTTGATGAGATTGTCCCACATTCACAGCCATATTGAAGGAGAGACATCAAATAACAACCCAGTGCTCACGTTTTTGTTTTCAACGAAATTTTCCTATCTCTTAATACTCTACTCAGCTTCTGGAATGCACGTTTGGCCATGCCAATACAACTTCAGATCTCAGTGTCACACTTTTTATCTTCTGATAGAACTCTTCCCAGGTATTTACATTTATGTACCTGTTTGATTTTAGTATCCCCAAATTCCACCAGTTCTAACCACCACAGCCGAGACCAACATGCCACACACATTGTAGCGAACCACCCTCACTCCCTTCGCAATCAATTGGTGAGATGTAAGTTCCACTGAAGCATCTTTTACCAACAAACCGCTACTCTGTGAAACCGACTCACAAGATGATGCTTTCCTGATCACTACAATCTTAACCTGTTCAAGTCGAGAGTTAATATCTCTATAAACTATGTCTCTTACTCTGTCAATTCTACCTCGAATGGCTCTTAGGGCTTGTAAAGAAGAGCAGGACGTTACAGTTAAAAAAGAACGTTCGAAAAGAAACTTGCAAACAGGTAATATAAAGAACAATGTCCACAATGAAAAAAATGACACAGATACTACATATTCTAACCAAAAATCACACAGATACTACATATTCTAACCAAAGATTTTCTGTTTCTTAATCCTCTACTCAGCTTCTGGAATACTTCTTTCGCCATGCTAATACCTCTCCGAATCTCAGTGTCGCAAATTCCGTCCTCTGTTAGAACATACTGAAATTTATATACCAGTCAGTTAAGTGCCATACGTGATACACGCTTTAGGCGATCATGTCTCAAAAGAGACATGACTGACTGAGCAGAAGATTATCCTGCAGCATATTGTCGTTGCTTTCTGCGGTAGACTGGTTGCAAGCCAAGGCTATAGAACCCAATCTCTCCTGTTATTTGACTCATAGCTAGAGGGGAAAGAGATGTATTATATTACTAGGTGGTAATTAGTGGGGGATCAGTTTATTATGACAATAGATAACTGATCATCCACTTTATGACCAGTGGAAGCTATAATCATGATTCCAACTATTATATTCAGTCACTTAAGTCAGTTAAGTGCCATACGTGATACACGTTTGGGTGATCATGTCTCGAAAGAGACATGACTGACTGAGCAGAAGATTATCCGGTAGTAGGCTGCCATTACTTTCTGCGGTAGACTGGTTACCAGCCAAGGCTATAGAACCCAATCTGTCTTATTATTTAACCCATAACTGGAGGGAAGAGACGGATTAATACCTTTCCCAAGGGTATTTACGCGTTAGTGAATGTAAGGAATTCGAACTCGGCTCCCCGATTTGTGGTTCCGAGTCGATATCCACTGCACCACAACGCAGATCTTCTGTACCTAGTAGCATAGCCTAAAAGTGAGCATGAACACTGCTATAGAGCATAGTGTCATAGTCATAGTAAGTAATGGTCACAGAGTCATAGTGAGCATATAGTCATAGTGAACCTGTAAAATATCATAGAACTTAGTGTCCTAGTCATTATGAGCATGACAACTGTCATAGAGCATAGTATCATAGAAAATATGAATAACATCATACAGTATAGTCATATAACATAGTGAATATAATTGCAATAGAAATCCACAGCTAGGAAGGTGTAGGTCACTGTGTCGGGCCAAGAATCTTTTTCCGCCTGAATCCATCGAGCACATATACAAATCAACCATCCGTCCGTGCATAGAATACTGCTGTCATATATGGTCAGGCACCCCTGCTGTTCATCTCAATGTTTTCGACAGGCTCCAAAGGAGAATCTGTAATATGATAGGTCTTGACTTGGTGGCTTGACTCCAGCCACTTTCTCACTGGTGGGATGTGGCTTCCCTCTGTCTATTCTACAAATATTTTCATGGCTTCTGCTCCGATGAACGTAAGTCACCAGTGCCCCCGCCACAAGAATTTACTCGTGCAACCAGACTGGCAAATAGGTCCACCCATTTACATTTAGATCAACCAAAGGCAGCTGGCAATTCTACTCCCTCAGCTTCTTTTCTCGCACTTTCCGCCTGTGGAACTCTCTTCCGTATACTTGCTTTCCTGATGGCTACAACCTCAAGGAATTTAAATGCAATGTCAATACCCATCTCTTATCCACTTGACTCCAGTTCTTTCTACATCACCCTGTATATCTTGTTCTTTTCCTTTCTCTACACCTTCGCAACTGTCTTCGCACTTGTGTTTCCCATCCTTCTCTTGCTCCTTCTCTGACAGCCCCAGTAACTGGTTCGTCTTTCTCTTCACTCTCCTCCTGTCTAAACTTTTACTCTTATGTAGCCCCTACAAATCAGTGGTGGTATCGCTTTGCTTGGGATGAAACATTTAGAAAATTAAAATACTACAATGACAAAGACTTATGCGAGATTAAATCAAGATTTTTAATTATTTGCAGATATTTCATCGTTGGTTTTGTCGGTGTAGTCGGATAGAACTAATCCATTGTGCGTGTGCAGAATTATATTTAAAATAAGTTTTTGAGAGATTTACAGTAATTTAAAAACAGGACGTAAAATGTTTTAAAAAAGTCATCAAACCAAGATACAAACAGAATCATGCATATATTGTCTCCCTTATAAAAGTAATGCTTATATGAAATCATGACAGCACAAAAGACCTTCAATTGTGTTTTTCAATGAAGCAATGACTCCTATTTATTCCCGTAGAAACTACAACAGATACAGGGAGCACAATGACACTGTTGGATAGAGCAAGTTTTCAGCTACAAAACACTATTTCCCCACATAGACCACACCATTGACTATTTATTATGCTTCAAAAGTAATGCCTCCTATTTATTCCCGTAGAAACTACAACAGATACAGGGAGCACAATGACACTGTTGGATAGAACAAGTTTTCAGCTACACAACACTATTTTCCCACATAGACCCCACCATTGGCTATTTATTATGCTTCAAAAGTAATGCCTCCTATTTATTCCCATAGAAACTACAACAGATACAGGGAGCATAATGACACTGTTGGATAGAACAAGTTTTCAGCTACAAAACACTATTTTCCCACATAGACCCCACCATTGGCTATTTATTATGCTTGAAAAGTAATGCCTCCTATTTATTCCCATAGAAACTACAACAGATACAGGGAGCACAATGACACTGTTGGATAGAACAAGTTTTCAGCTACACAACACTATTTTCCCACATAGACCCCACCATTGGTTATTTATTGTGCTCCAAAAGTAATACCTCCTATTTATTCCCGTAGAAACTACAACAGATACAGAGAGCACAATGACACTGTTGGATAGAGCAAGTTTTCAGCTACAAAACACTATTTTCCCACATAGACCCCACCATTGGTTATTTATTATGCTTCAAAGTAATGTCTATTTATTCCCATAGAAACTACAACAGATACAGGGAGCACAATGACACTGTTGGATAGAACAAGTTTTCAGCTACAAAACACTATTTTCCCACATAGACCCCACCATTGGCTATTTATTGCGGCCCAAATGTAATGCCTCCTATTTATTCCCATAGAAACTACAACAGATACAGGGAGCACATTGACACTGTTGGATAGAACAAGTTTTCAGCTACAAAACACTATTTTCCCACATAGACCCCACCATTGGTTATTTATTATGCTTCAAAAGTAATGCCTCCTATTTATTCCCGTAGAAACTACAACAGATACAGGGAGCACAATGACACTGTTGGATAGAACAAGTTTTCAGTTACAAAACACTATTTTCCCACATAGACCCCACCATTGGCTATTTATTGGTGCCCAAATGTAATGCCTCCCTATTTATTCCCATAGAAACTACAACAGATACAGTGGAGCACATTGACACTGTTGGATAGAGCAAGTTTCTCAGCTACAAAACACTATTTTCCCACATAGACCCCACCATTGGTTATTTATTATGCTTCAAAAAGTAATGCCTCCTATTTATTCCCATAGAAACTACAACAGACACAGGGAGCACAATGACACTGTTGGATAGAACAAGTTTTCAGCTACAAAACACTATTTTCCCCACATAGACCCCACCATTGGCTATTTATTGCGCTCCAAAATGTAATGCCTCCTATTTATTCCCATAGAAACTACAACAGATACAGGGAGCACATTGACACTGTTGGATAGAACAAGTTTTCAGCTACAAAACACTATTTTCCCACATAGACCCCACCATTGGTTATTTATTATGCTTCAAAAGTAATGCCTCCTATTTATTCCCATAGAAACTACAACAGATACAGGGAGCACAATGACACTGTTGGATAGAACAAGTTTTCAGCTACAAAACACTATTTTCCCACATAGACCCCACCATTGGTTATTTATTATGCTTCAAAAGTAATGCCTCCTATTTATTCCCATAGAAACTACAACAGATACAGGGAGCACAATGACACTGTTGGATAGAACAAGTTTTCAGCTACAAAACACTATTTTCCCACATAGACCCCACCATTGGTTATTTATTATGCTTCAAAAGTAATGCCTCCTATTTATTCCCATAGAAACTACAACAGATACAGAGAGCACAATGACACTGTTGGATAGAGCAAGCTTTTCAGCTACAAAACACTATTTTCCCACATAGACCCCACCATTGGTTATTTATTATGCTTCAAAAGTAATGCCTCCTATTTATTCCCATAGAAACTACAACAGATACAGGGAGCACAATGACACTGTTGGATAGAACAAGTTTTCAGCTACACAACACTATTTTCCCCATAGACCCCACCATTGGTTATTTATTATGCTTCAAAAGTAATGCCTCCTATTTATTCCCGTAGAAACTACAACAGATACAGAGAGCACAATGACACTGTTGGATAGAACAAGTTTTCAGCTACAAAACACTATTTTCCCACATAGACCCCACCATTGGTTATTTATTATGCTTCAAAAAGTAATGCCTCCTATTTATTCCCATAGAAACTACAACAGATACAGGGAGCACAATGACACTGTTGGATAGAACAAGTTTTCAGCTACGCAACACTATTTCCCCACATAGACCCCACCATTGGCTATTTATTATGCTCCAAAAGTAATACCTCCTATTTATTCCCATAGAAACTAAAACAGATACAGGGAGCACAATGACACTGTTGGATAGAGCAAGTTTTCAGCTACAAAACGCTTTCCTCCCACATAGAACTCATTTATGCCCCTGTTTATTTTCATGGAAATAACTTATATAGGAAACGGAATGACACCGTTGGATGGAGCAAGTTTGAGCTACAAATATACTTTCTCCAAAAGTAATACTTAGTTATTGTAGTGACTATGCTGGAAAATATATATATATATATCCTTTCCTATGCATCGCTCATTCAGTAATGGATTAGAGCACCCTGACTATTGGGCGGGTATAATGACAATATACACGCTAAAAAGTCTGCCTTCTTCTACCGAACGCCAATGGCCCATAGGTAGAATCACCGACTGACGCCAATCCGGTCGGGTTTCGAACCTGGGTTAAAAAAGCAATCGGAGTCTAACCGTACTGATGAGCTGTGATACAGCGAAACAGATCTGTCTGCGGAGGATTATATATATAAACTTATTTATAAATCGAACTTTGTCTGTCTGTGTGTATGTGTGTGTGTGTATGTGTGTTTGTCTGTGTGTGTGTGTGTGTGTCCGTTACCTATAGACTCCGAAACGGCTGGACCGATTTTCTTGAAAATTTACACAGTTGTACTATAAGCGTCTGCGAGTGTTCTTAGCTAGGTTTTGTGTCGAGGTACCCCCGATAAATATCGAAAATCGATAATCGAAAAAATCGGGTTATAGAAGGAGTGGTCCGATTTTAATCAAATTTGATACACTCATAGACAAAGACATAAGAAACGATATTCAGAAGTTTCAAGGTTGCAGTTCTTACAATAGTGCAGAAAATCAATTATATATATATATATATATATATATATATATATAAACGGCAAGATGTTTGTGTGTATGTCTATTTATCTGCCTGTATGCCTGTATGTCTGTGTTTTTTTCAGCCCTTTTATTTTAGTTTTTGCTTCGGGTTTGGCTCTAAGTAGGTATAATTGTAGTTCTTAGTCTCAGCCATGAGACCATTTACTCAGAGGACATATTTAGCTCTCAAAATTCAGTTTACGACGAAAAAAACTTATTTGGTATCGATACCAGGAAACAAAAATTTGACTTACATCCATTCATTTTTCTTTCAGTCTACGGTTTCGCTTTAACTGTAAACAACTATTGCTTTTTAGTCTTTCGTGCCAACGTCCAAAGAGTCTGAGCTCCAGGACATGGATTAGTTTTAAAGCTTTCATTACACACGAGCAACGCCGGGCTATACTGCTAGTATATATATATATATAATAAGAATGTGAGAGGTCGTGAACGTTTGGTTTAAAGTGTATATTTATTGTTGTATAAAGCTATTATGCATATTATGATATTTTAAGTGTCTATAATGCTATTTGTGATGCTACACGTGTTTCGAGTCTAAGATTGTCTCTCTTCAGGCAAATAAATTTGTGGCTTTACATATCGCGTTCCTTTTTATTTTATTTTATTTCATTTAAGAGTGCTAGAGTCTCTGCATATCAGGTCCTGCAAACCTTCTCTCTGTAAACAGCGTGAATGTTTGCTGGCACTTGCTATCATTACCCTCTAGTAATTATTTCCCTTTCATATTGTAATTTTCGTTTCCCTCTCTCTTCCTTTCCCTTCCTTCATTCCATGGTTTATTTTAATCTATGTTAATCTTCCGATGAGGTCTGAAGAGCGGGAGCGAAACCGGTTTCTTCATTTTTAAAATGTCTATTAGTATTCACCTTTATACTTTCATATATATAATTTTTTTTATGTAAGTAATGTTCTCATGCATATATTCTTTTCATGTATATATATATGTGTGTGTGTGTGTGTGTGTGTGTGTGTGTGTGTGTGTGTGTGTGTGTGTGGGTGTAGTGTTAACACCGTGAAGCGATTTTCGTTCGGTCTGGGCAGGCTGAGCATTCGGTACTGTTATTTACTACTTAGGTAAATGTTTGATGCTTGTTCATTTCTTAGTTTTATTCTTTTTTTCTATTCTTTTTTGTTATTAATATTAGGATAGATAGATAAATAGATAATGAACAGACTGAGATAGATAGATAGATAGATAGATAGATAGATAGATAGATAGATAAGAATAGACTAGAAAGATAGATAGATAGATAGATAGATAGATAGATAGATAGATAGATAATGAACAGACTGAGATAGATAGATAGATAGATAGATAGATAGATAGATAGATAGATAGATAGATAGATAGATAGATAGATAGATCGTAATTCTGTTGGTAACCTTTTAATGAACACCGTATTTTATGTCGAGCTAACAGTGAAAGGAAACAATCAGAACATTGATCGTTGTATAATACCGAAACAAACTTAAAACTTCTCTAAATCTCTCTCTCCAAAAAAAAAAAAAAAAAAAAAAGAAACTCTAACCACACCCCGACCACTGTTTCCAGTGTTGGATGCCTAATTCATTATCCCAGGGTCCGTCACGCCTTTATTTGCTCTAAAATATCCCCACTATTTTTCTGGGCTTTCTTTGATCCCAATTTTTTACTTAAAACATATCAACACATCGTAGACCAAACAAAAATTATCGAGTTTATTTTAACGGTAGAAATCAGCGTATCAACACGAGCAACACATCCCAGGGGAGATCGAAAAGAAAATATTCAAACTTTCTTGTTGATTTCAGCAGAAAACTTCCTCTCGGAACTCGCGTGATTATGTTATGCTCTCATGGGAGTTCCTTCAGCATCTGTTATCGACCTCTGAATTCTCAGCGAGAGGTTACTTTCTTCCCCGTCACCACCTTTAATTCTGTTGAACTACACTCGACCAGCTTCCAAATACAGTAGACTATCACGAAAAATTCACTTGATTTGAATAATTCAACGGATTAAAGTAGGGAAAAGTTATAATCTCGGAGCTTCCGATAATATCGCTAAGATTATATTATATGTAACAGATGCAAATAAAATTCTCGTTACAATTTCCTAAGAAAGTCTTCTCTTGACTTACGGACGCCATGATAGCTATAAATTCAAGAATAATGTTTGATATAAAATTCTGCTGCCATTGCCTTCCTTATCCGTTGTGTTTATACTCACTAAATTTATTAGTTCGCGTCTTTTCAATTAGCAGTCAGTTTAATCAATTCAATATTCACAGTATTAATAAAACGTTTATACAATCTGTGAAATGAATGATTCACTTCATGGGGACATTTTAAGGGCCTATCTAGAACGCTGACTGTTCACGACTAGAAAAGCCTTTTTATTTAAAGGAAAAGTCTCATATCGTCAATAAAATTTCGTATTTTGAATTTTAAATGGAGAAAAGTAGTTGCTGTGACTTTTCTCGCTGAATTTTTGGTAGATATGAACAGACTCAGATAGATAGATAGATAGATAGATAGATAGATAGATAGATAGATAGATAGATAGATAGATAGATAGATAGATAGATAGATAGATAGATCATCATCATCATCATCATCTGGATAATATTGAAGGGTGGCTACGAAGCTGAGTATCTATTCAGTTTCCTCCATATATGCGAATTAAAAGCGAGTGGGGCGGAATCATATGTACGTAGCGTGCTTATCATAAGTAAACCTGGAGGTGATGGGTTCTATTTCTTTCCAGGTCGAACCACAGTTAGTATCCTTCGGCTAATGCTCAACTTTCGATGCCGTATCATCACTGCACTTGCTTTATAAACAGATATGGAATCTAGGCTACCTCCATTGTACTAGAGGGACGCTGACTCTACAAAAAGGGTTTTCTTTTTTAAGGTAGGTTTACCTTCACAAATCCGGGAGCTACACGAGGTAGGGGCTTACTTTAGGGGGCAATTTGTGCGGATATAAGTGGATGATAACGGTTAACCCTAACCTTGAACAGGTCACGGTTGTTGTGATCGGGAAAGCATCTACTCGGGAGTCGGTTTCACAGAGTAAAGGTTCGCGGTAAGAAGCTGTTAGAGTAAAACTGATGGTATACGGAGGAAATAGGCGTGGTTTGCTACTATTTAAGTGGCATGGCGGGTCCTTGCTGTGATGGTTTGACCTGGGGGGACCAAGGAATGTAGCAATAGAACAGCGAGAGGCTTGTCACATTCCGCCTGTGGAAGAGAGGTTGGAGGTTGGAGAATAATTCATCACCCACAAGGACTCGGAGACGTCTTTGAACTCTATCAAGGTTCGGGTTGTGAGGTCTGAGTAGCTCTTGCCCAAACACGACAACAGTGCTCCATTCTTAGCTCGATCTGGGTTTTGTAAAATTTATATATATATATATATATATAGTCATCTGCAAACAGATCTGTTTCGCTGTATCACAGCTCATCAGCACTTTTAGACTCCGATTGCTTTTAACCCAGGACCGAAACCCGAATTGTCATCAGTCGGCGATTCTACCTCTGAGCTATGGGCGCTCGGTAGAGGAAGGCGGACTTTAGCGTGTTATATACAATGAGGGTCCAGATTTATTACTGAATGAACGATGCGTCATCCACATACAAACCTGTTTTGCCGTATCACCGCTCATCAGTGTTCAAGCCAGGATCGAAACTCGACTGATTTGGTGTTAGTCGGAGCTCCTACTCCCTAAGCCATCGGTGCATGAAATGAGAGAGGAGGAAATTTTAGCTTGTTATGTAGATGCGGTGTATACACACACCAGCCACCAGGAGAACTCAATTCATTACTGAAGTGTAACCCGTAAGTCGCAGAAGTGGTACCTGTTTTTAAAATTTCCTCTTTATATATATCCTGCTATGTGGTGCAGTGGATATCGTTTCGGAATCAAAAATCGAAGAACCTACTTCGAATTTCAGTTGAATTCGTTGTATTCCCTTAGGCGTTAATACCTTTGGGAAAGGCATTAATTCATCACTTCTCCCTCCTATGGGTTGAATAGCAGAACAGATTAGGTTCTATAACTTTGGTTGGCAACCAGTCTAACACAGAAGGAAATGGCAGCCTACTGCGGGAAAATCTTCTGCTTTGTCAGCCATGGATCGAAAGTGACATGATCGTCCAAGTGTGTATCACGTATGGCACTCAACTGGCTCTTGTGACCTGTGCTCAATTGACAAATCGTGTTTCAGGGTGTTGCAATTTTGTTTGCTGTCAGTGTTGCCATGTAACAAGAGCTAGAAAATCTATTTTTTCTAAAAACCATCTGAAAGTTACCAATGTTTTACCCGTGCCCCTTACTTGGGGGCCTTGTATTAAACCAAGCTACTCCGGAGACAGATCTATATGAAGGTTTTCAGAAAGATCGATCCTATCTCCCATTAGCATGGAACAGGCCTGCCTCCTTGAGAGTAAAACAGTACGCCTCCTTGGCCTCACACTCTCAGCGGACCTCAAGTGGAATGACTATATCGAATCCATTACTAAACCCGCTACTATGAAAGTCGGTTCTCTGTGCAGAGCCCGGAAGTTTTTCCCGTCTGAGTCCATCCTGCACATCTATAAATCTACCATCCGCCTGTATATTGAATACTGCTGCCACATCTGGTCGAGTGCCCCTGCTATTCTTCTCGGGGTTCTTGACAAAATACAACGGAGAATCTGTAATGTGATCGATGCCGATTTGGCAGACTGGCTGCAGTCACTCTCACCGGCGCGATGTGGCTTCCCTGTGCCTCTTCTATAAATACTTTCACGGCTTCTGCTCCGATGAACTTAGTTCACTGATGCCCCCTAGGTATTAATTTGCAAGAAATACTAGATTAGCAACTAGGTCCCACCCTTTTACAGTGAAACAGATAAACTGTAACCGCAATTTCTACTCTAATAGCTTCTTTTCTCGCACTTCCCGCCTGTGGAATTCCCTTCCATATACTTGCTTCCCCGACAGCTACAATCTCCAGGAATTAAAATGTAAGGTCAATAGACACCTCTTTTCACACTAACTTGCATCCATTCCCTCAAACACTCTTCCTATCTACCCAACCCTAAATGATTAAAAAAAAAATCCATCCCGTCTCTGTAAAAGAGTAAACGGCATTTTTTCCCCCCCTCGCGTTGATTCCATAACAAAGTCTCTTCCCGTGAACAGGGTGTGTTTAATTACTTTTAGGTGTGGTGAGAAATCAAAATAAAGACGTGTCTACATTAACCATCGTTTTCTACCACGTCACTATCCCCTGTTGTGACACCGAATAATTCGATCCGCAGATATATAAGCCACGCACGGCTAAAAGCAAAGGACTCCTATCATTGCAAAGTGACAACCCACTGGTTAGCATAATTTCAGATATTAATTCCCAGCATAGTCTTAAAAAATATTTTATTTATACAGGGTGTCCATAAAGTTCGTGTGCACTTTAAAAATTTATAACTTTTCAATGATTGAACGTCAAATACACTTCTAAGATTTCCCTAACATTGTATAAAATAATGCACCTCATCATGAACTTAATGGTTAACGAGATTGTCTGGTTGACAATTACGACTGAGTATTGTGGTGCAGCGGATATCGGCTCGGAACGAGAAATCGGGGATCCGAGTTCGAATTCCACTTGAATTCCTTGCATTCACTTACTCGCAAATAGCCTCCAGTTATGGGTTAAATAACAGGACAAATTGGGCTCTACAGCCTTGGCTGGCAACCAGTCTACCTCAAATAGTAATGGCAACCTACTGCGTGAAAATTTTCTGCCAGTCAGTCATGCCTCTTTCGACACATGATCGCCCAAGCGTGTATCACGTTTGGCACTAAACTGACTGAATGACTTCAATCCTTACTGGGTGCGCCATACTTGTCAAATAAGTCAGTCTGTAAAGTGTCATACGCGATACACACTTGGACGAACAACTCTCTTTCGATTCATAGCTGATTAGGCAGAAAATGTGCCCGCAGTAGGTTGTCGTCTCCTTCTGCAGTAGACTGGTTGCCAACCAAGGCTATAGGACATTAAATCTGTCCTGCTACGTAAGTTTACAACAAATGGTAGTCCTGATGACCTTTTCTCTTTGGTGTCTTGATTTTACGGATTTAACTGCCGTACTAGATTGGTAGCAACACGCCCGGTCATAATTATTCGGCCACACCAGTGTTTTAAAAAAATGATGTATTTCATACTATTTTTTAGTGTTTATTGCTAAGTAAATAATTGTGAATGAAAATAGAATGTTGTTTTTTTGTTAATACTGCACAATAACATGTGCATTAAATGAACTGTTCTGGTGTCCAGTTTTGTGCTCTCTTCCCCATGCTAGTCTCTTCTTCTTATTGGATGGCCAAAGTAAAGGCTTCTTGGCGGCCTTGTAAAATTTTGCAAAGTAATAATAACAAAAGAACCATTCTACTTTCATTTAGAATTATTCACTTGGCAATAAATACTAAAAATAGTTATGAAATACATTTTTTTCCAACTGGGGTGGCCTAATAATTAGATAAGTTAATTTATCACTCATTTCACACTCCTTCACGGTTTTGCGAACAAAAGTAAGGGTTCATCCCTTGTTTCCTATTTAGGATTGAGTTCCCCTTCCTTTTAACTCTATACTCCTACTGTCTCTGCTTGGACTCTGAAATTTTATTTGCTAATTAAATCTTGACCTCTTCAGTTCTAAAATTAGCTGTCTTACTCTTTCTTATGCTAATATAACTCAACACAGTAAACCTCTACCTTGAGTTGTCTTTGTGTCTTACATACACTACCAGCCATAATTATTAGCCCCACCCCCGTTTTTTAAAGAAAATAATGTATTGCATACTATTTTTAGTATTTATCGCCAAGTGGATAATTCTAAATGAAAATAGAATGTTTTTTTGTTAATACTGCACAATAACATGTGCATTCAATGAACTGTTCCGATGTCCAGTTTTTGTGCTCTCTTCCCTATGCTAGTCTCTTCTTATTTGCTGGCCAAAGCAAAGGCTTCTTGGCTGCTTTGTAAAATTTTGCAAAGTAATAATAACAAAAGATCCATTCTATTTTCATTGGGCAATAAATACTAAAAATAGTATGAAATACATCATTTCTTTAAAAAAAACCTGGGTGGCCTAATAATTATGACCGGTAACGTATAACTATATATATATATAGCAAATCTACAGGGTGCGATGGATATAGGATTGGATAATTGATATGTTTTCTACGGCTTATCAACCCTTTACAGGTTATTTAAAGCCAGAAATTATTTTGAGATTGTAAGAATTTTATTTGGAGATTGAACAGGTTAAGAGGCTCATCCCTTGTTCCCTGTTTAGGATGTGGTTTCTGGCTTTCTCTTTTCAAATCTTCTCACTTTGTTTGTTCTTTTTTCAATTGGAGTAGATAGATCTATCTATCGCCCGGTTCACACTCCACCCATGTCTATTGAACAGGTTAAGAGGCTCATCCCTTGTTCCCTGTTTAGGATGTGGTTTCCGGCTTTCTCTTTTCCAATCTTTTCACTATTACTTAGCCCCATGCACATCAATGGCGTTACCGCTTGCTCGGGGTGATACGATTAAAAAAAATATCACGGAGATTCATTAAGATGTTACAAAAATAATAAATAGAAATATTCTTGAAGAATCGAAACCCTTAATTATGAAGATGAAAAAACAGGATCTTCATTTATTTTTCTTGCATGAGTTGAATCTTGAACACAGTGCCTCCTACCTTTTTCCAATATCAACAGAGCATGGGGAGGTGGGTCCACCAGTGATCGGACAGTACGAGTTTGAATTTTTGAGTTCGATTTTTCTTTAACGGCATATCAACACATATGTGGGTTATGAAATGCCGAAAAGGTAGTGCTTCAAGGTATTTTTTTTATGTTCAGTTATAGTAAGAAGGTTGATTTAGTCAGATTTTGATGAAATGCTTTTTATTTTAGAAACTGAAAATGTCTTCTAATTTTGTATTCAAAAATGTGTTACTGGTAATATTTCTTTTCCTCCAAAAATGTATTATGGCAATATTTTCTTCAAAAATGTGTTGTTGGTAATATTTTTTATTCAAAAATGTATATTTTTCTATAAAAGTCTATTTTTATGTATATATTTCTATAAAAGTGCATTTTTATACTTTCATAGTGTTCTGACCCCAATTTGAGGGGGTAACTATTTACCCATAGCTGGGATCCTAACAGGTGCTACCACTCCGAGTCAGGGTGGACCTGGGAACAACAGCAATGAAGAGGTGGTTCCAAGCTTCTCACAACCTCCAAATCAGGGGCCTTGCTGCCGGATGCAGAAATTCCGTCCTGGCGATGCGAGTCTTAAAGATGAAGAAAGTAGAGGACGTTCAAGCAGTCTTGACAACGAACAATTGCAAGCAGTTGCTGATCAAAACCCATGTTAAAGTGCCAAAGAAATGTCTCGGGCGCTTGGGGTCAGCACTACAGCAGTTTCAAGCCATTTGCAGAGTATTGGCAATTTGAAAAAGCTCGATAAATGGGCTCCTCAGGATCTCAATAAAAATAGAACTTAGGCATTTTGAAGTGTGCTCGATGCTCTTTCGATGTAACACCAATGATTTCTTTAGTATGATCAATATGGAGTCTGGAGATAATCACTTTCCTTTTGATTTGATGTTTCTGGTGCCATTATCTTATAGTTTAATTTTGAGAAGTTCATTGTTTGGGCAGGAGTTCCATAGGTTATGTCACCCAGAAAGTGCACATAAAGTTTACGCAGCATAGTTTCAGTATAACCCCGTCTGTGTTCAAATATATGCCCTTTCACGCAGTCTGGCCTTGCAACTTCCGGTTTTCGTGAACATAGAGCAGTCTGCCATTGTTATAAAAATATTTGTCGTCTTAATTCAGGTTCTTTTATCGTTCTCTATCTTTCATGATGTTTATCTTTTATTTTTCACATTCTTTCACACTGAGTAACATCTTGCGTCTAAGTGACTAAATTACTTTGCTTATTTGACGTTTCTGGTATTAGGAAGATAACTTTACCATAGGAGTAAGTTACCGGTACTACAATAATATGATTTACGCGTTACTCTTGAGTAATGAATTGAGTTCTTCCGGTGACTGGCCTATGTATACACCGCATATATATAACACACAAAAATTTCCCTTCTCACATTCCATGCACCGATGATTTAGGGAGTAAATACTATATCGGTCGAGTTTCGATCCCGGCTGGAAGCAAGTGGGAATCTAGCCACAATGATGAGCTGTGATACAGTGAAACAGGCTTGTATGTGGATGACTTATATAGTAGATCATATATGTGTATATTCATTTTTTATGTATATAAGAGTGCTCTATTTTAAATCCTTTTTCAAAATAACTTTTTGCAATATGCATAAAAGTAATATTTTATGATTATTTACCTATTAAGAAGTTATTTACCGCAATGTAATTTTCGAAATAGGAGTTTTTTTTTTTTTTTTGGACTATCCAGAATTCCACAGTTTGTTTTCACGATTCTCCTTTTTTTTTCTTTATTTAACACTACGCTGCATCAATCTTCAGGGGTGACGAGGACAGAAAAGATCAGACTTTGATTTATCTACAAAATAATAATTTCGGTGGGCTTTTGGATAATGTAATGTCTCCCATCTCCTCTCGAAACGACAACCAAAGAACACAAAATACGATGTGGGTTACCTCGGTCAGTACACTGGGCCTTCAGGTTTAGAATCCTGAATTGTCCTTCTCCTAGATCGGTGGCCATCTAAAGCTATAAGGATCCACACTGTCCTGCTATTTACCGATAGCTAGTATGAAAGAGATTAAATAGGTTTTAAATTCTGAGTTGTCTTTTCCAAGACTGGTTGTCGTTCAATGCTATAATAGCCAGTCTGTGCTTCTATTGTACGCATAGTTAGAGGAAAAACAAATCGATTCATACCTTTCTCAAGAATACTGGTACGTAAGTAAATCTAATGGACTCGACTAGAATTCGAACTCCTCTCTCCATTGCTTCATTGCGCCTCCTGAGATAGATAGATAGATAGATAGATAGATAGATAGATAGATAGATAGATAGATAGACTAAAGAAATGATAGATAGATAGATAGATAGATAGATAGATAGATAGATAGACTAAAGAAATAGAATAGATGATAGATAGATAGATAGATAGATAGATAGATAGATAGATAGATAGATAGACTAAAGAAATTAAAGAAATAGATAGATAGATAGATAGATAGATAGATAGATAGATAGACTAAAGAAATGAATAGATAGATAGATAGATAGATAGATAGATAGATAGATGCGAACAGAATGAGATAGATAGATAGATAGATAGATAGATAGATAGATAGATAGATAGACTAAAGAAATGAATAGATAGATAGATAGATAGATAGATAGATAGATAGATAGATAGATAGATAGATAGATATTTGATTCTTGTATTCTTTCCAATTTTTATTATGAACCTGGAATTGTTGCCAGATGTCATTAACATCGTCCGATCTTATTTCCAACGTTCAACTCTGGCTCCAAAGTTGTAATCATATCATTGTGCTAAATTGGCAAATGTTTGCGTGACTTAGTGGTAATTGGCGTGACGCGTTCAAATTTCCATCTTCGGCCGTTTTGTTTTCCTCTTACGCATAATCGTAGCATGCTTTCCCCTGTCTCTCTTTCCCTCTATATGGCCTGTTAGTATCAGGTTCACCAAGCCCTCTTTCCTCATGTCCCATGAACTTTAGCTGTCTTTTCCTGATGCTCAGTATTATTTTCCTTTTCGTTTCCATCATTTCCAAAACCTCATCATTGCTCACATGTTCGATCCATTATATTCACAGCATCCTTCTGTAGAATCACAATTCAGTTGCTTCAAGTTTTTCCTTCATCTTTGATGATATTGTCCAGCATTCACTACCATGTTGAAGAACTGACATCACATAGCAATCCAGTACTCTCTTCCTTGTTTCTAGTGAAATTGTCCTGTTTCTTAATACTCTACTCAGCTCCTGGAATGCATCCTTGTGCTTTTGGATCTCAGGAATATAAATGTATAGAAACTGCTGTGACCACAAAGTGAGGGGTCAGTTTATATATTGGTTGTAATATGGAATTGTTCCCCCATTTTATATCCAGCAGGCTTCTGTAGAGCCACATCTCAGTTACTTAAAGTTTTTCCTTCATCTTTGTTGATATTGTCCAACATTCACTGCCATATTGAAGAACTGACATCACATAGTAATCCAGTACTCTCCTTTTTGTTTCTAGCGAAACTGTCCTGTTTCAACTTCTGGAATGCTTCCTTCGCCATACCAATTCGCCTTTTGATCTCTGTGTTGCACTTTCCGTATTCGGTTATAACACTTCCCAGGTATTTAAATTTTTGTACCTGCTTGATTTTAAAACCCCCGACTTGTATTTGGCATATTGGGCTGCCCTTTAATACATAAGCCAGAAAACAGCGTGATATACGCTCTTACATATGTACACTGTTTTTTAAAATTGCCCAAAATCAAAATTAATTTATAACACAAACGTTTGAGACAGACTGTTCAGTGTCATGAAATCGTATATATACACTACCGGCCATAATTATTAGGCCACCCCAGTTTTTTTTTTTTAAATGATGTATTTCATACTATTTTTAGTATTTATATTTGGACTTTTTTGGTACATATATATTGTGCTGACACCCATGAGCCAACCCATTTTATAGTTCACCAATAGAAGGCTTAACCAATCAGAAATCTAAAAATATTCAATGCGACGTGTATAAAAGGCGGCCATATTTTTCCGAGTATTGGAGTTCAAATCCGATTCTGTAGAGTGTCTGATTCGAGAGTGATAATCTTTGACGTTGTTTCATTGAACAGATTACGTGCGGCGAGGATACTCTATATCCATATACTATGGCGGACATGGTCAACAGATGCCAAGAGGATACTCTATATCCAGGAAAGTTTTCTACATTACCTTCAATCCCTTACTTTGTGACCATCATTGACTGTGGTTGCTATAGAATATATATTCAGGAGTTTGATTCTCTATTATAATCAATACATAAACTGATCCCCGCTCTTTATCCATAAATTATGGCAAATTTTACCAGCATTTGTTGCCAAGTGAATAATTCTAAATGAAAATAGAATGGTTCTTTTGTTATTATTACTTTGCAAAATTTTACAAGGCAACCAGGAATCCTTTGCTTTGGCCAGTCAATAAGAAGAAGAGACTAGCATGGGGAAGAGAGCACAAAAACTGGATACCAGAACAGTTCATTTGATGCACATGTTATTGTGCAGTATTAACAAAAAAAAAAACATTCTATTTTCATTTAGAATTATCCACTTGGCAATAAATACTAAAAATTGTATGAATTACATCATTTCTTTTAAAAAAACTGTGGTAGCCTAATAATTATGGCCGGTAGTGTACATCGACAGCAAGCAATACTTCAATATTTTTTAATCGTTTCACCCCAAGCAAGATGATGCCTCCACTAAGAGATAAGGTTTTAGTGAGAATTGAAGAGAATAAAATGAGTGGGGAGAATGGATGATAAAATAAAAGGTTTCGGGAAGATAGAAGATGGTGGCTGACGTTGCATTTAACTTTCTGAAGGTAGTAGATGGCAGGGAAACAATGAATTGGAAGCGAGTTCTATCTGCGAGAAGTGCGAGAAAAAGAACTATTAGAATGGAACATACGGTTTAATCAAGCTAATTATGAGACACAATAATGAGACATGTTTGCCAACAACAGCACAATGATGAAACCTGTTTGCCATTCTAGTAGCACGCTTAAATTCATTCACTCGAAGTACTGTTACGTCGGGTAACAGAATTATGTGAAATAATACAAAACAACGTAATAGTATAAAAGTAGGTGTATTGACAGGAAAAGAGAAGTATTTACAAGAGGTGAGGATTAGTAGAATACAGAACAAGGTAATTAGTATACAGTATCGTCGTAGAGACGTGATAGATTGACTAGTAGAACACTTCCGGTGAAATGCCGGAAATACCCGACTGACTCGCTCACTCGACTTCCTTACTCGACTTCCTTCCTCGAAGTATAATCACTACTACTTTATATAGTGATTTGAATAATCCATTTCCGTGGAAAGGTGGAGAGCGCCCCAACAAGTACCAAGGAAGAAAGCGTGAGACTATTAACTTCATCTCGATAAAATCTACTTACCATGGAAAGCACAGCAGCGGCACCTAGCGTTTGCTACTATCTAGTCTAGCGCTCCTGCCATATATTTCAACAGAATCCAAAGAAGAGTCTGTAATATTATAAGTCTTAATCTGGTATCTCAACTTCAGTCAGTTTCCCGCCGCCGTAACGTGGCTTTCCTAAGTCTTTTCTGTAAATATTTTCCTGGCAACGGTTGGCTTTCTTCTTTGGTACATCGAATGAATGAATTTAAGCGTGCTACTAAACATGTCGCATCACTACCGGCCATAATTATAAGGTATCATCACTCGACTTCGTGTCAGTGGGAAATGTGAGATCAAAATGTAAAGAGTTTCTCTCTTGGAGGTTAGCATCAGCCATGCTGATAGAAAACAGAAAAGATTCTCTATGGTGATTAAAGGATATCATTTTTTATATATAGCAGGATCACTAGACTAGATAGTAGCAAACCTAGATTCAATATAATCACTCGACGTCGTGTCAGTGGGAAACGTGAGATCAAAATGTAAAGAGTTTCTCTCTTGGAGGTTAGCATCAGCCATGCTGATAGAAAACAGAAAAGGTACACTATGGTAATTAAAGTATAGCATTTTTGTTTTGAAGGCAATAATATGTGCAAAGCATTATTAGTCCCCAATCCCAATGTATGTCCACAGGAGCGAAAGTTTTACTAGAACGGCTGACCGGAATCTCTAGCCTTTATAAGCAACTCGTGCAGAGATCAGGTTGGGCTTGAGACTGTCAACTTCATCTCGATAAAATCTACTTGCCATGGAAAGCACAGCAGCAACACCTAGGGTGGTGAGGCTGTGGCACTACATTCGAGGGTAAATCTTCTACAGAACCTGTTTCTACTACCACTAGTCAGTCAATTAAGTGCCATACGTAATACATGCTTTGGGTGATCATGTCTCTTTCGAGACATAAATGATCGGGCAGAATATTATCCCGCAGTAGGTTGCCATTGCTTCCTGCGATAGACTGGTTGCCAGCCAATGCTATAGAACCCAATCTGTCCTGTTATTTGACTCACAGCTAGAGGGAGAAGAGACATTATATTCGTAATTAGTGGAGGATCAGTTTATTACTTAATAGCAATAGAAAACCGATCTCCCATTTTATAACCAGTAAAAGCCTTAATTATAATTCCAACTATTATATTCAGTCAGTCAGTTACGTGCCATACGTGATACAAGCTTTGGGTGATCATGTCTCGAAAGAGACATGACTGACTGGGCAGAAGTTTATCCTTCTGTAGGTTGCCATTGCTTTCTGCGGTAGACTGGTTGCCAGCCAAGGCTATAGAACCCAATCTGTCCTATTATTTAACCCATAACTGGAAGGAAGAGACGGATTAATACCAAGTGTATTTGTACATAAGTGAATGCAAGGTATTCAACTGGAATTCGAACTCGGCACCCCGATTTATCGTTCCGAGTCGACATCCACTGCACCACAACGCACATCCATACTATAAACTAGACAATTAATTACGGATATATTTATAAGTCAGTATGGATTTTCCCGCAGTAGTGTGTCATTGCTTTCTGCGGTAGACTGGTTGCCAGCCAAGGCTATAGAACTCAATCTGTTCTATTATCTGACCCATAACTACAAGGAAGTGACGGATTAATACCTTTCTCAAGGGTATTTGTACATAAGTGAATGCAAGGAATTCAACTGGAATTCGAACTCGGCTCCCCGATTTATCGTGCCGAGTCGACATTCACTGCACCACAACGCACATCCATACTATAAACTAGACAAACAATTAATTATGGATATATGTATACGTCAGTATGGATGGTATACTTTTAAGATTTACACCCAACATCTGGAAATCGTCAGACGGAGAAGGGGTCTGTCCCTGTTTGACCCAAAATAACAACTTGATATTTTCCATAAGCAGATTTCTTTTTTTAACTGGGGTTTAGTTTTGATGTATTTCAATTTGGAAAAAAAGTCGAAGGTTTCGTATTCTCTAATTCAACATTTCAAGCCAGTCTCGGAATGTTAAAAAAATGGGTTTCTTGGAAAGCTTATATGCCTATATTCCATGGTATGGAAACGAGAATTGATATTTGAGAAGTTAATTCTTTATAAGAAAGGATAAAGTTAGTCTAAATGTGTGACTGATTGAATATAATAGTTGGAATAATGATTAAGCTTTCTACTCTTCATAAAGTGAGGGATCGGTTTTCTATTGTTCTGAAGTAATAAACTGATCCCCCACTAATCAATACGTAATAATATAATACATCCCTTCCCCCTCTAGCTATGCGTCAAATAATAGGACATATTGGGTTCTATAGCATTGGCTGGCAATCAGTCTACCGCAGAAAGCAATGGCAACCTACTGCGAGATAATCTTCTGCCCAGTCAGTCATGTCTCCTTCGAGACATGATCGCCCAAAAAGTGTATCACGTATGGCACTTAACTGACTGACTCTCCCTCACTCATAAAATTTTATGTAAATTTAGGAATTTTATTTACTTGACCTCATGGGAAAGTTTGACACAAGGCCTTTCATGTGGTGTACCCAGACGCATTGAGATGTATCAGACCAGCCCCTGCGACTTGTTATTTACTTGGGTCAAATCATTGCTTAATTTTGCTTTTGGATGCCGTCTAGTTCTTTTTCACTACCTTGGTGTCCACGCTGTCGTTCCACCTGTTCTTTATGGTACAACAGACGTGGCCAGCCCATCCGCTTGAAATGCAATCAATTGACATTCCGGATTTATAATTTATAACGACCTTAAACAATCCTCTCACTTCTATGTACCTTGTCTTTTCAGGACATAGGCTATCATATAGCCTTCCACGTCTCCCTATCCCTGGTGGCTCTTAGCACGCTTTCTCCTGTAACGTCTCTCAGCCCCCGTTCTGTCATCCTCCTGTTCAGGCCCTTCAAATATGTTATCCGCTGCTTTCTTCTGTCTCTTTTCCCTTCTATCTGGCCTGTCAGTATCAGGTTCTCCAAGCCCTCCTTCCTCATTGCATGTACCAGAAACTTCAGTTGTCTCTCCCTAATGCTCAATATTAATTTCCTTTTCGTTTCCATTCTTTCCAACACCTCGTCATTGCTCACATGCTCGGTCCACGATATCCGCAGCATCCTTCTGTAGAACCACATTTCAGCTGCTTCAAGTTTTCCCTTCATCTTCGATGATATTGTCCAACATTCACTGCCATATTAACAAACTGACATCACATAGCAACCCAGTACTTTCTTCTTTGTTTCTAATGAAAGTTTCCTGTGTCTTTGCTCAACTTCGATGTAGGATATATATATATATATATACATGTTTTGTCGATTTATTTTATGTAAATATTTTTCATATAGTCTGATAAGCTTAATAGCATTATCTTTGAAAGAGGAAAGAAAATCACAATGTTGATACATGTTTTTATTAAATCCTTTCGACTTGCATCAGCCATTATCAAAGATGAAAGTAGTGTTGGTTGTAACGGGCAGTTTGCGGACGCACGATAGTAGTAGTCTATTTTGTTTATGTGGAGGATCGGCGAACACGTGTGTGCATGCTGGATCAAAAATCGCACTACAGCTTGTGGCGTTTATATATATATATATATATATTGTTTTTCTTTAATCCGAAGTGGAAGAGTAGGAAGGTAAATTCCAAGAACCTGATCCTAATCAATATTAAAAAATTTTTAACATTAACAAGTGATGCAGGCAGAGAGCTCAATGGATTAAGAATACAGAGCCAATATAAATTGGAGAAAATTTTCAAAATTCAAAGGTGTCGGACGTACATTTCGACATAGGATCTCTAATAGAGATTCTACGTCACGTCAGCGACATTGTTTTGTTCCAAATGGCGAAGGCCCTGGGGTAAAGTGTGGAAGGGTTTTAGGTTAACAACGGTCACAAAGTAGAACAGGACAGAGCTGTTAGTGGCGGGGGTTACAGGATGTTGAAACGGTATATTTAGGAGGGGGAGGAATAGATTTAAATGTAATATCTTAAAATTTTTTAATTAAGTTTATCCATTAAAGTGCACAATATATATTAATATATATATATATATTAGTAAATATATATATTGTTCTACGTTGAGAACACGACTCGGGATTTCATGCCTTATGCAATTATCAGATGCATATGACAAACGGACCGTTTAATAGATTTAAATTTAACTTCCTTCACTGTTCTACTGATAAAAGGTGAAATACCTTTGATCACTAAAACTAGCAAGGTTGTTTATCGTAAAGTGCTCGATATCGGGGTGTAGATAGGGTGTTGAATATTGTCATACAATGAATTTGTCACTTTAACTGAGCAGGTTCATGCCGACTTCGAATCGAAATTTTGAAAACCAGCCTTGATAAATGAAACTTCGAAGTCAGCATGAACCTGCTCATTTAAAGTGACAAATTCTTGACACTAAAAGTATATATATATATATATATATATATATATATATATATATATATATATATATATATATATATATATGCAAATGAATGGGGAATGAAGAAAATAATTGCGATGTTCAAAACATTAATTTAAACAATTTAAAAATATGGCAATGTATATTTATTATATTAGTTATTACATTAGAACATGTACAAACTACTACAAAATTGTACATTTCGTTTCGACAGTGAAAGAACAATGTCTTCTCAACAATAATGAATTATCTGTTGAGACATTGTTCTTTCAATGTCGAAACGAAATGTACAATTTTGTAGTAGTTTTCTAATTTGTACATGTTCTAAACGAATAATATATATATATATGTGTGTGTGTGTGTGTGTGTGTGTGTGTGTGTGTGCCAATGGAGCCGATTGTTTATATTTGCTCCGTAAAACATCTAAGATCTAAGATGGTTGCTAGATTATGTCACATAAACCAAATCACACGTGTCAAACGCGACTAAAAAAATGAGCCTTTATATTTAAATTTTATTCCGACGTTTTAGAAATTCATTTGGTCAACAAAAAAATGTGAATATTTTTCACCTTAATTTTGAAACAAAAGAAATATTTTTTAAAAGTTTTTTTTCAAACAAAATATGTAAAAAAAATAGTGCCAATGGTTAATTTAATTATTCAATCATTTTTTTTTAGATTTCATATTTCATAATTCATAAAATAAAATTAAAAAAAATAAAGCTTTTTTTTTCATTAAATATTTCATGCAGGAAATCAACTGTCTGTAATTCGTGTGGCATTAATGTAACTTTTTCCTCTAAAATTACATGTCTACATTTTAAAATATTCTTCAAAAATTTCTGAAATTTATTTAGTCAACGAAAAATGTAAATATTTTACCCCGTAATTTTAAAACAATTTAATTATTTAAGTCTTTTTCTTTTTCAGATTAAATAGTTCATACTTCAGAAAATAAAATGAAAAAAAAATAAAGCTTTTTTTCCGCTAAATATTTCATGCAGGAAATCAAATATCTGTAATCTGTGTGGCATTAATGTGACTTTTTTCTCTAAAATTAAATTTCTGCATTTTTAAATATTTTCGAAAATTTCTGAAATTCATTTAGTCAACAAAAAATGTAAATATTTTCCCCCGTAATTTTGAAACAAAAACAAACGCAATGTTGTTTACAATGTCACACAAAATATCAACTCACGTTTACGCAAAACAAAAGAAAATAGATTTTTTAACGAAATTTTTTAACAATTTTTAAACAACAATTTTTTATATAATTATTTTTTTTATGTAACCGAGTTTTAAAGTGAGGCGGCGACTACAAGCGCTCGGAAATCGCAACACGCTGCATTAATCATCTAATTAAAAGAATGTTTTGAGTTGCCCGGGCAACGCCGGGCTATGATGCTAGTATATATATATATATATATTGGAAGATATATATATTTAAGTTGGTAAGATTAGCCGATTACGCTACCATGGTTTCGACCTGTTCAGTTTCACCAGGCAATTTGTAGGTCGACAATACATATTGCCTGACGAAACCAAAAGTATCGAAACCTCGGTAGCGTAATCGGCCGATCTATCCAACTTAAATCTCTAAAACCTCTACATGTTAAGGCTCTGTTTCTCTTCAAACATGTATTGAGAACTTTCTAATACATTGGTCTAATTTAAATGTATTGAGCACTTTCTAATTTACTGGTGTAATTTAAATCTAATTTAAATTTGATCTATAACTATTGAGTATATATCGGTCGAGTTTCGATCTCGGCCAGATTCAAGTGGATGTGTCTCGCAACACTGATGAGCTGTGATACAGCGAAACAAGCTTATATGTGGATGACTAATATATTATGCTCTCATTACAATTGAGCTCTCTAGAGAAAAAATTTTTAAAAACAGTTTCCACTTCTGCGATATATGCGTTACTCTTCAGAAATGAATTGAATTCTTTCGGTGACTGGCGTGTGTATACACTGCTTATAAACAACACGTTAAAATTTCCCTTCTCTGATACCAAATCCCGGCCAGAAGCAAGTGGATGCATCTAACCACACAGATGATCTGTGATACAGCGAAACAGGCTTGTATGTGGATCACTAATATATATATATATATATATATATTGTAACAAACCTGCTTGCACTGAAGGACACAGATTATAAACTGAATTCTTAAATTTATTAGGAAAACTGAACATGCAAATCAGTAAATGAAATGTAATTTTTTTTCTTTTACTAACAATGCTGATACGGATGACTATGGCTTATAAAATGAAAAAGTGCCCCTCCCCCAACGGCAACAAAACGAGCAAGAAAAATTTGAAGTGCTGAACAAAATATATTTTAGGAAAAATTAAACATGTGTTCCAAAACGAATTAAAAGACATTAAAAAGATAAAGGTATTACAATTTGTATCTGACTCTCTGAGTTTGGTTAGTCTTACTGTTCTGTCTTAGTCTAATTTCTAGAAGCATTGAGCACTTTAGGTTTCGTCGTTGGTATCTTTTTTTTTCTCCTTCTTCTGTTTTTGATTATTTTTACTCTTTCTTTTTAGTTTTCTTTTGTCTTTTTATCTTTGGAAGTGTTGGTAGGTTTGTTCTTTTGAGTTTGAGTCTTGTTTAACGGCATATCAACACCTCTGTGGGTTATTTAATGCCAAAAAGGCGGGGTTTTTTAGGTACTTTTTTAATGTTTGGTTATAGTGGAAAATTGATTTAGACAAATTCTGATGAAAGATTTATCTATATTTTTTATTTTAAAAAACTGTCTTCCAGTTTTGTATTCAAAAACATATTGCTGGTAATAATTTTTTCCTTCAAGGCAGTTTTTTGGAACGAGCGGTCTGAATATAATATTTTTATAATATAAAATTTTATTTATTATGGCAGTAATATTTTTCTTCAAGAATATGTTATGGTGATAATTTTTTTCCTTCAAAAATATATTTTTTTTATAATATAAAAGTTTATTTTTATGTATACAATTATATAAAAGTCCCTTTTCATGCTTTCATTGTGTTTTGATCCCAGTTTGGGGGTAAACTATTTGCTCATAGCTGGGACCCTAACAGGTGCTACCACCCCGGGTCAGGGTGGACCTGGAAACAACAGCAATTAACAGGTGGTTTCATGTTCCTCACAACCTCCTAATCAGATGCCTTGCTGCCGGATGCAGTTTACCGTCATACCCAGGACCGTCTGTTTTTTGAAACTTTACTAACAGTTTGTGTTGTTTGGCATATATATGTAAAAAGCAATGATATAAATGCATATCGGGTACTGAAATTTCTCCGACAGGCCTAACAAATGGTATCCACAAAAATCATGATTTACACCGGAAACTGACAAAATATTTGAAGAGAGCGGGACAGAAGACTATGCAGTACCTTGAAGAAGGGCCATGATATCAAATGGACTTTAATATATTCAGACCGCTCGTTCCAAAAAACTGCCTTAGTCCGGAGGTTTTAAAAAAAAAAACGAAGTTAATGTTATATTATTTAAACAAGGTTACTTATTTTATCAGTAAGTCAGTTAAGTGCCATACGTAATACACGCTTCGGGTGATCATGTCTCCAAAAAGACTTGACTGACCTCAGTAGGTTGCCAGTGGTTTCTGCGGAAGACTGGTTGCCGACCAAGGCTATAGAACGCAGTCTGTCCTGCTATTTGACTCATAGCTAGAGGAGGAAGAGATGTATTATATTATTAAGTAGTAATTATGGGGGATCAGTTTATTACTTCATTACAATGGAACACTGGTCCCCCACTTTATGCGCAGTAGAAGCCTTTATCATGTTTCCAACTATTATATTCAGTCAGTCAGTTAAGTGCCATACGTGATACACGCTTGGGCGAACATATCTCGAAAGAGACATCACTGACTGGGCAGAAGATTATCCCGCAGTAGGTTGTCATTGCTTTCTGCGGTAGACTGGTTGCCAGCCAAGGCTAATAGAACCCAGTCTGTCCTATTATTTGACACATAACTGGTGAAATAATTGTCGATGACATGAGCAAAACTGCATCCAGCCTTGTTCTTAAACGACTTTTAATAAATTTCAATTTCGTGAAAAGTTGTCCCAAGAATATATACTTCCAAATATAATGATACCATCCTTTTCACATTATTCAATAGGCTTCTTTTTTTTTTCCGCTTGGCAAAACGTAATTCTCGTTCAGTTTAGGAATGAAATTTTGATTTAAAAATTCCGTCGCATTATAAGTCGATTAACTCCAACTGATATTTTTATGCCACTTGCTCCACGAATTAATTAGATAATTAATGTCAAGGTGTTAAGTTAGTGGGCCGGATAAGGCTCGTGAGCCGGCGATTGCCGACCCCTAATTTAGACGAATACGGAATAATGTGATAGAATATTTTGATATCATAAAAGTGATATATATTTACGGGCCATATTCTGGAATTAAAAATGTTTACCTTCCAACAAACTTATATACGCTCATTTGAACAATTTGTACAGGCACTCAATACAAATAAGAAATAGTCACATGTGTGAGAAATCAAATTCCATAAAAGAAAATGGACATACTAGGGTCATTCCATAAATAAGGTGAATCTTTTGGTATAAGGACATCTACGAGGGTCATTCCATAAATAAGGGAAATTTTTCGGTATAAGGACATCTACGAGGGTCATTCCATAAATAAGGTAAATTTTTCGGTATAAGGACATCTACGAGAGTCATTCCATAAATAAAGTAAATTTTTCGGTATAAGAACTTATAATGCAGATAGAAGCTTAATTACTTTTTCCTTTACTTCTTTTTCAAAGGGATTTAATTTTTTTTGCAGATTGAAAAAAGAAACCTTTGAGAGTTTTGGAGATTAACAAAAATGGCCGACCAAGAAGCATGCTCCAGGATTGAACAGAGGTCAGTTATCAAGTTTTTGGTTGCTGAAGGGTGCAAACTAATTGACATTTATAGGAGAATGTCAACTGGGTATTGTGCCACATGTTTCAGCCAAAAAAATGTGGGCTAAATTATTTAAAGAAGGACCGAGCAGTGTTGAGGATGAAAATAGGCCTGGGTGGCCTCCAGAAGTTAGGTCTCCTGAGATGATCGAATCAATCAATGACCTCATTCAGTCTGACAGAAGGGTGACAGTGGATGACATTGCAAGGACTTTGTGCCTATCTGTTGGGACAGCACACAAAATTGTCCATGATGACTTTGCCTACTATAAGGTCAGCTGCCCGCGGGTTCCAAAAATGGTTACTGCAGAGCACAAACCGAAGAGGGTCGAGTTGTCCCAGCAGTGTCTCTCCCCCTTACAGCCCAGACCTTGCCCTTTCAGACTTTCATCTGTTTGGTCCCTTGAAAGCGTTCACAAGAGGTACGAAGTTTGAAAGTGACGATGGAGTCAAAAGTGCTGTGAGCGATTGGCTGAAACAAAATTCCAAAGATTTTTCCGCTGAGGGAATACGGAAGCTTGTGCACAGATGGGAAAAGTATGTGACACTGATGGGAGACTACGTTGAAAAATAAAAAAAATAAGCTTCTACCTGTATTAGAAGTCCTTATACCGAAAAATTCACCTTATTTATTGAATGACCCTCGTAGTTGCTTCGAATAAATTGGAAATAGTGTTTTGTAGCCGAGGACTTTCTCTATCCAATAGTGTCATTGTGCTAACTTTTGTAGTTTATGGAAATAAATAGGAGACATTACTTTTGGAACAACAATACACAAAAACAATAAGAACAAATTGTGGGAACAATGAGCAAAAATAGTTTTATAGCTGAAAGCCCTCCCTGTTTAATGGTGTTGAATAGATCATGTGTTCCCTTTGGTATTTCATATACCTGTTATAATTTCTCTGGACATTTCCGCACCCCCTTGTGTATGTATCTATACAGAGATGATGTCTCGAAAGAGACATTACTGACTGGGCAGAACATTTTCCCGCAGTAGGTTGCCATTGCTTTCTGTGGTAGACTAGTTGATAACTACGTCTATAAAACCCAATCTGTCCTGTTATTTGACTCATAGCTAGAGGGGGAAGAGACTTATTTTATTATTAGATAGTAATTAGTGGGGGATCAGTTTATAACTTCATTACAATATAAAACCGATCCCCCACTTTATGACTAGTAGAAGCACTTAATCATGATTCTAACTATTATAATCAGTCAGCCAATTAAGTGTCATACGTGATACATGCTTTAAACCCATGGTTCCCAACCCCGGGGTAAATTACCCCAGTGGGGTAATGAGCCCATATTTTGTGGGTAATGGATGTTTGGTTTGGAATGAAGCAATCAGCTTATAATTTCACACCGAGTCCTTGGAAAGAAGATCAAGAAACGTAGCAGACTCAACGTGGCAAACAACGCCCGAATCGCCCTTTCAGTCATAAAGCCAAGAATAAATAAACTGGCACTGGCACAGGTAACACGAGCTCAACACTCACATTAAGAATCACGGCTAGGTTACGGCTACTATACCTCTGATTTTTTTTTAATTGTATCACCCCGAGCAAGGCGGTAACCCCACTGATGTGCAGGGGGCTACGTAATAGTGAAAAGATTGGAAAAGAGAAAGCCGGAAACCACATCCTAAACACTAAACAGGGAAAAAGGGATGAACCTCTTAACCTGTTCAATAGACGTGGGTGGAGTGTGAACCGGGCGATAGAAAGATCTATCTACTCCAATTGAAAAAAAAAAAAAGTGAGAAGATTGGAGAAGAGAAAGCCGGAAACCACATCCTAAACAGGGAACACGGGATGAACCTCTTAACCTGTTCAATAGATGTGGGTGGAGTGTGAACCGGGCGATAGATAGATCTATCTACTCCAATAGATTGGTACTATTGTATTGAATAATTTCCATTAACTTTGTCTGCTTTTGATCTATGAAAATATAATTACTTCTTTTCCTATATTACGGGTATTTGTTCATTGGGGTAAATGGATAATAGTGAAATTGGTTGCCTATAGAACCCAATCTGTCCTGTTATTTAACCCATAGCTGGAGGAAAGAGGCGGATTAATACCTTCCCCAAGGATATTTCTGCGTAAGTGAATGTCATGGATTCAACTAGACTTCGAACTCGGCTCCCCGATTTCTCATTCTAAATCGACAACCACTGCACCACCACTCACATCCGCAGAAATAAACAGCCAGGAAGGATAAGATGCTTAGGAAGGAACCCTCAGTAGGGAGTAACACAGTGAGCCAGCCTAATTGACAATGAGTAGTGAGATCGATCCTTAGTGGATGTCCCCATATTTATAGCTACCTGGCAAAATTACTAAACAATATAAAATACTTGTTGGCCCACTTATTAGAAAAGATTTCAGCGACTTTAAAACTGCAAAAGATAGGATTTCGAATGCTGACTTAAACAAACGTAAACAAACTCTTTCTGACTTGTGGGATTAAATCAACGTAGTCTTTCTTGCCATATTTCACTGAGTTCGCCCCAAGCCTGAAAAAGAGGAATAAACCCCATGTTTGACTCTTCAATTGGTGTCGAAAGACAGAATAAGAGAAATATTTTCTATCCAAATTGAAACGACAAAGAATAGTGAAAAAAAACAAAAAAACATATCTTTATGAAGTCGACTGGCTCCAGACGAGAAAAGGGTTTGTGAAGAATATGGCCGTCAGCTTTACTTCCAAATTGAATGGAAGGCGGCATTGGATATCAAGTTAAGGCGAAAAACAGCTTCTCGTAACTCGCATGATAGACAGTAAGTAGAGCGTATAAATATAGGTCGCATTGCTAACCTCTTTCTTACGAATGCTTGATGGTAGTTATATATATATATATATATATATAACAAATATACAAAATAAAGAAAATATAAGATAAAATAAAAACGGAAGGGAGAGGCTCTATCTAACACAGTCACCTTTGTGAAATATCTTTCGACGCAGCCTCGAGGGAGACAAAGTTTATTTACACCATCGCTCAACTGACATAATATTTGTAGTTTTCTTATTAAATAATTTATAGCAGTGAACGAAATGCAATGATGACTTTAAAAATGAATATTTTAAGAAGTACATATTAATATATGATAGGCAAGATTCGCTAAAAAAAAGGAATTTACACCATGAAAAATGCCTAAAGTTTATCAAAAAGTTTTATATAAAATTTGTTTAATGTTATTATTAAGAGAAAAATCCAAATAATTTTTTATTATTAAATTATATTTTAATCCTTTTTAGAACCTTCAAAATTTTGGTTAAATAGTTTGCTTTTCTCGCGTCAACGGGTAACCGTCAAATAGTATGTGGGATTTGAGTCTAGCATGCGACGAAAAACACATAGATTTAGAAACTATTGTCAGATTTTAATAAAACTTTCAGGGCTTATTTTCAAACTAGCAGTATAGCCCGGCGTTGCTCGGGTGTAATGAAAGCTTTAAAACTAATCCATGGTCCTGGAGCTCAGACTCTTTGGACGTTGTCACGAAAGACTAAAAAGCAATAGTTGTTTCCAGTTAAAGTGAAACCGTACACTGAATTAAAAATGAATGGATGTAAGTCAAATTTTGATTTCCTGGTATCGATATCAAATAAGTTTTTTTCGTCCTAAACTGAATTTTCAAGGCTAAATAAGCCCTCTGAGTAAATGGTACCATGGCAGAGACTAAGAACTACAATGATACCTACTGAGAGCCAAATCCAAGCAAAAACTAAAATAAAAGGGCTGAAAAAAATACAGACATACAGGCAGATAAAACAAACACACACACAAACATCTTGGCTTTACATATATATATATATATATATATATATATATATATATATATTATCGATTTTCTACACAATTGTAAGAACTGCAACCTTGAAACTTCTGAATATCGTTTCTTATGTCTTTGTCTATGAGTGTATCAAATTTGATTAAAATCGGATCACTTCTTCTATAACCCGATTTTTTCGATTATCGATTTTCGATATTTATCGAAAGTACCTCGACACAAAACCTAGCTAAGAACACTCACAGATGCTTATAGTACAACTGTGCAAATTTTCAAGAAAATCGGTTCAGCCGTTTCGGAGTCTATAGTTAACGGACACACGCACGCACACACACGCAGTCGAAGTTCCGTTTATAAATAAGTTTAGATAAATTAAATTCTTTTAGAAATAGAAAATCTTTGATATTTTTTTCTACATGTTACTTATCTAACTTTATAAAATTTCTAAAAATTCATTTTTGATTCTATTTAATAATTGGGATGGTTTAATAATTATGGCTGGTAGTATAAAATAATAATAATAATAATATATATATATATTATTTTAGCAAGATTTTTAAAACCAATAATTCACTTTAGTTTAAAAAGCTGTTAAAATTTGAAAGATAGCCGCTAAAATGAAAGGTGTCGAAAATTTTAGACTCCAATCAATTTTTCTACGGCCATAATTATTAGGCCACCTCACTTTTTTAAAAAGAAATGATGTATTTCATACTATTTTTAAGTGGATAATTCTAAATGAAAATAGAATGGTTCTTTCGTTATTATTACTTTGCAAATTTTACAAGGCAAATTTTCATCATTCTTTCATTGATGAAACTGCAATATAGGTAATTATTAAATATTTATAAATTCATTTGATGCACTTGTTATTGTGCAGTATTAACAAAAGAACCATTCTATTTTCATTTACAATTATTCACATTGTATTTTTATAATCATATCACCCCGAGCAAGGCGGTAAGGCCTCTGGTGCACAGGGGTTACGTAAGAGTGAATAGATTGAAAAGAGAAAGCCGGAAACCACATCCCAAACAGGGAACAAAGGACGAGCCTCTACACCTGTTCAACAGACGTGGGTGGAGTGTGAACCGGGCGATAGTTCAGTCTGTCTACTCCAATTGAAAAAGAAAAAAGAAAATTGAAAAGATTAGAAAAGAGAAAACCGGAAACCACATCCTAAACAGGGAACAAGGCATGAGCCTCCACATCTGTTCAATAGACGTGGGTGAAGTGTGAACCGGGCGATTAACTTGGCAATAAATACTAAAAAATAGTATGAAATACTTCCTTTTTTTAAACACTGGGGTTGTCTAATAGTTATGGCCGGTAGTTTATATGTGATAGACGTTTGGACGATCATGTCCCTTTCGATCTATGTCTGACTCGCTAGAAGATTTTCTTGTAGTAGGTTGCCATTTCTTTACGTGAAAAACTGGTTGCGAACAAAGGCTATAGAACCCATTCTATCCTGCTATTTAACCCATAGTTGGATAGATTAATAATTATTTCCAGTAAGCAAAATACTTTTATGTATTTCAGATAGAAATATTGAATTCTACAATGGGACTAGTGAAGAATTGTCAAAAACCTTTAAACTCGCAATATAGCATTTAGTAATATATCAAATTAACTGAAATCGTTGTCTGAAGAAATTAGCATATTCGCTCGTCGAAATGAATTATAATTTATAACCACTTTAGATGATGTGTTGATTTTTTATGTACTTGCCATCATTACACACATTACACACACACACACACACACACACACACACACACACACACACACACACACACACACATATATATATATATATATATATTACATTTTTAACTGCTTTTTCGATGTAGAATTTTTAAGTGTTTTTTCGATGCGGAATTTTATTCCATCATTACCTATCTTAGGTTATATATATATATATATATATATATATATATATATATATATATGTGTGTGTGTGTGTGTGTGTGTGTGTGTGTGTGTGTGTGTGTGTAAAATTAACACAGACACGTTATTCCATGGATAAGCGGAAATATAGGCCTATTTCAGGCGACCCATCTTCAGCTTCCGTCGTTATTGTCCAAAAAGATTTTACACGAATGTCTTTATTTTTACATATATTTGCTCTATATGTATTTATATACATATATATTTAGAGCTCTCCTAGAGAGTTATCCTACCAATTTATGTACAGGATACTCCTTTGGATTCTTCTATATCTACACCCATATATATATATATATATATATATATATATATATATATATATATATATATATATATAAATTAAAATAAATTTTCAAAATTTCAAAAATGTTGAATGAACATTTCAACATGAAATCCCTAAGAGAGATTTCATGCATCCTCAGCAACAGACAGTCGATATCAAAATGAAAAAAATAAGATTAAAAAAGAGAAATAAAAAAAAAAAGAATAATAAAGTTAAAAAAATAAAAAATAAATAACAGTTAAGATTTGAGAAATAAACGTCACAAAAAAAAATTTTTTTTGAAAATCAGTCTATTTTTGGTTTTTACTTTTTGATAGAGTTGTAAGTGAAGAGATGGGAAATTTGGCATGTCTTGCTTAATAAACAAAAAATGGTTAAGGAATTGAGAATTGGGTAAAACAATCTTAACCTTTTCAAGACAATAGTTGTTACTATTTTTCATATCCTCATAATATTCACTTCCTAATTTCTCCCTTTAAATTCATATCACACACCTTATTCAGTAATTTGCTATGTCAACAGTGGCTGTTGAACTTTGTATTTGGTTAATATTAGGGTGTGTGTGTGTGTGTGTGTGTGTGTGTGTGTGTGTGTGTGTGTGTTTGTATATATATATATATATATATATATATATAAATTTAAATAAATTTTCAAAATTCAAAAATGTTGAATGAACATTTCAACATGAAATCCCTAAGAGAGATTTCACGCCTCCTCAGCAAGTGTCTATATCAAAATGAGAAAAATAAGATTAAAAAGAGAAATAAAAAAATAAATAACAGTTAAGATTTGAGAAATAAGCATCACAAAAAAATTTTTTTTTGAAAATCAGTCTATTTTTGGTTTTTACTTTTTGATAGAGTTGTTAGTGAAGAGATGGGAAATTTGGCATGTCTAGCTTAATAAACAAAAATGGTTAAGGAATGGGAGGTCGTTAAATTGAGAATTGGGTTAAACAAAACAGAATAGAAAGGGAAGCGGCGGGATATGAAAAAATGTAGAGAGAAAAAAAAATAAAGGGGAAAAAAGAAAAGAAAGAAAAAGGAAAAATTTCAAATAGAAAATGCACGATACATGTCAAACAAATTTAACTTTAAATGTTTAAAAGGGTTAAAGTTTTAGCAAAAAGAGACTTATTTGAAAAAGTATATTTGGGGAAAAAATAGAAATAAGATTTAAAAATTTTAATTAAATTAATCTAAATAAAGATAAACTAAATAACAATTAAAGAAAATTATAAATTTTTAAAAATTAAAAAAAAAATTAATCTCTTAAAAAGTTTTATATAATTTTTTTAAAATTATTTTATATATAGAAAATTTATTAAATTTATAATGTGAAAAGTTATTAAAAAGATATATACTAACAATCTGACACATGTCTATAGCATTCTGTGTGTATGTGTGTGTATATATATATATATATATATGTGTGTGTGTGTTTGTGTGTGTGTGTGAGTTATAAAGGGTCGAAGTCAATATGTGAGTCCCAACTCTTCTGTGTACCTACGTGACACTATTTTAATTTATCGCTTTTCTAGAACCGTCTTTTAGTCTGCATGCTTTAGTCTAAGGCAAAAACAGTAAAAACCGCCATCTTGCAAACGGATAGCTATGGCCCGCCTCCCACCTCATCATCTCAATGAGGCTAACATGGAGAATATGGTTTTAACAGCCGATTTCGAGTTTCTGATCTTTAATACAGTCTCGAGTAAAAGAAGCCGAAATTCATTTCTGCTTGCCACCCAGTGAACTCTCTCTCCATACGTAATAATGTCTCCGCCCTGAGGGACAAGGAAAGGGCCAGTAATAACAATTTCAGGTTATATTTAGATGCTTACGTCTCTTTAACATTGTAAATGGTCTGACCAACTGGTAAAGATGAATAATCAAACGTTTCATCAAAAGAACTCGTCGCTTGCTTCGGCGCGCAAGCGTGCAAATAATCCGCAACTGTCAGGCTGTGGGAGGAAATCTCCGTTAATATTTATTCCACATTGGGGGTAGCAGTATTTTGGGGTTTGGGGGTTAGTTTCTTTTTTTTTTCTTTTTTTTTTTTTTGCGTGAGTGACGATTAGCGGGCCTACTGCCTTGGAGAAAGACAACGACTTGGAAAAAACACTCGGCTTAATTATATCGATAAACTATCAGAATAGCCCGGCGTTGCTCGGGTGTAATGAAAGCTTTAAAACTAATCCATGGTCCTGGAGCTCAGACTCTTTAGATGTTGGCACGAAAGACTAAAAAGAAATTGTTTCCAGTTAAAGCAAAACCGTAGACTGAAAGAAAAATGAATGGATGTAAGTCAAATTTTGATTTCCTGGTATCGATATCAAATAAGTTTTATTCGTCGTAAACTGAATTTTGAAGGCTAAATAAGTCCTCTGAGTTAATGGTATCATGGCTGAGACTAAGAACTACAATTATACCTACTTAGAGCCAAACCCGATGCAAAAACTAAAATAAAAGGGTTGAAAAATACAGACATACAGGCAGATAAACAGACACCCACATAAACATCTTGCCTTTTATATATGTATATACTAGCAATATAGCCCGGCGTTGCTCGAGTGTAATGAATGTTTTAAAACTAATCCATGGTCCTGGAGCTCATCCTAAAGAATATATGTGTGAAGTTTGGTGAGAATCGGATAAAAATTGTGGATTTGTATAAAGGACATACAGACAGATAAACAGACACACACACAAACATCTTGACTTGTATATATATATATATATATATATATATATATATATATATATTATCGATTTTCTGCACTATTGTAAGAACTGCAACCTTGAAACTTCTGAATATCGTTTCTTATGTCTTTGTCTATGAGTGCATCAAATTTGATTAAAATCGGAACACTCTTTCTATAACCGGATTTTTTCGATTATCGATTATCGATATTTATCGGGGGTACCTCGACACAAAACCTCGCTAAGAACACTCGCAGACGCTTATAGTACAACTGTGTAAATTTTCAAGAAAATCGGTTGAGCCGTTTCGGAGTCTATAGGTAACGGACACACACACACACACACACACACACACACACACACAGACAAAGTTCCATTTATAAATATGTTTAGATTATCGATTTTCTGCACTATTGTAAGAACTGCAACCTTGGGCGGTCTGAATATCGTTTCTTATGTCTTTGTCTATGTGTGTATCAAATTTGATTAAAATCTGACAACTCCTTCTATAACCCGATTTTTTCGATTATCGATTTTCGATATTTATCGAGGGTACGTCGACACAAAACCTCGCTAAGAATACTCGCAGACGCTTATAGTACAACTGTGTAAATTTTCAAGAAAATCGGTTCAGCCGTTTCGGAGTCTATAGTTAACGGACACACACACAGAGACACACACAAAGTTCCATTTATAAATAACTTTAGATACATGTAGAGTGCTAATCCTAACGATGGCGAAGAATTAATTCTAAGAAAACCATAACAAATAATTAAATAACAAATAATAATAAAACGACATCTTCTATTATATATTTTAATCATTTTACCCGATACAAGGTAACAAAGGCACTAAGATGCAAATGGATTACTGAGTGAAAGAATCTGAGAAAAGCTTTATTAAGGAGAGCGAAAAACAAAATAACACGAATTAATAAGATAGAATATAATAATTGACATTGTATTTTGTAGGAGTAGATAGGTTCGCCTATAGTCCGGTTCACGCTTCTCCTTCGTTTTTTTGAACAAAAGTAGAGGTTTATTCCTTGTTTCTTGTTTATGACTGGGTTTCTGGTTTCTTCTAAAGTCTGCTTCTCCTCTATACTCCTGTTTTTTTTTTCCTGTGCTAATATAGCACCACAGAGTAACCACCCTACCTTGAGTGCCTCTAGGGCATTATATCTGATGAACTTTAGTAAAAATAAAAACAATTATTTCTTTCAGATTAAAACTGACTGGGAAGCAAAAAGCGAGAAGAGAGTTTGATGAGAAGTGTGATAGAAGAAACTGTTAAGATAGAACCTACGGTTACATCTAGACATATCAACTGTAAAATGGTGGGACTTTGCGTCTTATACTTGTAAAATCTTGGCACCAAACAGGGAAGCTAACCAGAACAATTACCATGAAAATGTTTATAGGAGGGGCACAGGGAAGCTAAGGGAAAGTGACTGAAGATATGGCAGCAATATTGAAAGCAAGGCCGAATGGTAGACGTTTTAAATATTTAAGATAGTTTCTGGCGAGAAAGATTGTCTAGCACGACAAAGTGAGCCGACTTTCCGAGCGGCAGACCTTATCTGATGGTACTGCTCCGTAAGAGAAGACCCACGCATGGCGTCAGGAGGGAAAGGTACATGAAAATTGATCCAGCTGACAGAAAATGAGTGAGGATGGCTGCCAGGGATGGTGGTGACTGGAAGGAAGTGGCAAAGAACAATGGAATAAATGAGAAAATCGCAAGAGGGGGGGGGGTTGAAGTGAATCTGGGTCATCAAAGTGTAGAGGCGGGTTTCGGCACAGGAAAGTCCAGGCAGAATATTGAATAGTATTTACTCGAAAAATTGTCTGAAAAAAAAAAGATCTCTGTTTCTTCGCCATATTCTTTCCTTTGTTTTAATATTTTCATTTCAGATTTAGTGAGTTGTTGCTGTTATTATTATTATTATTATTATTATTATTATTATTAGTAGTAGTAGTAGTAGTATTTGTCACAGATTATAATGTGTAATTTAAAGTTTGAGATTTGAAATGTAATATCTCAGAGTTATAATTCGAACACTTCCCCTCCCCCTCTCTCTTCCTGTGAATCCACGTGCTACCCTTTTATTCTCTGACCGGTGTCTTTCTAAAGCATAGACGAATCAGGAATTATCCAAATGAAAACAGAAGTCCAGTCTTTGAAAACCTTGCAGCCACGCTAAAATCAATGAAGCACGTGTTCAATTTCAATGTGGGTACAAATACCATTGACAGACTCTTAGACTTAAAACTCATTAACTGTCAGATCTATCAGACAAATACCATGAATAGTGACCAGAAAGAAAGAGAAATAGAGAAATAAAATTATTGGAACTGCAAGGAATGATGGCCTGGAACGGGAGGAGGGGGTCGGTGAAGAAAGATCACACGGAGAATGGTTGTTGGCGACACTACGTAGACGAGCATGGCATCATTATGAAGCTGAGCAGTACATTGGGGAGTGCCGATCTTGAGGGTGTCATTATACTATACTTGGCCTCTATAGTTGGGTGCTCAATCCCATTGAGGTATTGTGGTCATCTGTGAAGGCGGATATAAAAAGGCACTATGGGTCAACATTCGAACAGATGGTGCAACAACCACCTAAGAGGGTAACGAAGGTGGAGCACAGACTAAAATGTCAAAAGTTTAATCGATGATGCGATTCCGATGGCAACCATGCCCAAGTGCCTCGTGTGGTACAACAATGTGTAGCGGTACTACCAGGGCTGACTCGCTGGTGGGGTCCTCTCAGTTGGTGTGTAATTATCAAAAGCGATGGACCGGATGTTTGCACTTTCACGACCAAAAAGCAAATGACCAAAAGTCGTCGCTGTGCCGCTAGCTCCGCGCAGATGTTCCGCTTGGAAACTAAAAATTAATTAAATATTAAATTTCCAGTTCGCGAGCCTACGCGAATTTTATTTATCAGCCAATGGGAAGCCCAGAACCAAATACAAGTGTGAAATCCAAAATGAGCTGCTGTGATCCAAAAAGAAGATATAAAAAGCAGATACAGAAAGCATCACCAGGCAGACCGACTCGAGGAGAAGAGATCAATTACTATCTCCCTTGACCGAAATCAAGTGGTTTACTATGTTCGCCTCCCTTACCTCTTTCCTTCTTCCCTGCCCACAAAACCTATTTACTGACCTAAGGAACGAATACATCAAAGACATTCCTTACTTACACGCTCCCAAATTTCTTAGCATTAATTCTCTTTCAGCATTTTAATGCCATGAACATTTTAACATCCGTTGGGCCTATACTTCAAATATTACTTCAATTGTAAAAACATTAACTGATATGTGTATATATCCGCCCATGTATTGAATATTGCTGCCATATCTGGTCGGGTGCCCCTGCTGCTCTCCTTGGGCTTCTTGACAAAATACAAAGGAGGATCTGTAACGTGGTTGATGCTGACTTGGCAGACCGGCTGCAGCCGCTCTCACACCGGCGTGATGTAGCTTCCCTGTGCCTCTTCTACAAGTACTTTCATGGCTTCTGCTCCGATGAGCTTAGATCACTGGTGCCGCCCAAGCACGAATTTACACGAGATACTAGATTAGCAACTAGGTCCCACCCTTTTACAGTTAAACAAATAAGATGTAACCGTAAATTCTACTCCAACAGCTTCTTTTCTCGCGCTTCCCGCCTGTGGAACTCCCTTCCACAAGTCTGCTTTCCCGACAGTTACAATCTCCAGGTGTTTAAATGTAGGGTCAATAGACACCTCCTATCACACTAACTCCCAACTATTCTCACAACACTCTCATCTACCCAACCCTCATTCTCGGTATCCTCACCCGCCTATCACCCACCCTCTGTTATTTCCTATATTTAACCAGCCTTTCTCCACTCTACGTAGCCCCCTGCACAGTAGTGGCAGTGACATGCCTTGCTCGGGGTGAAACGCTTATAAAAAAAAAAAATATCTAAAATGTTATTTTTCTACCCAAATTGCCTTACTTGATTTCTAATCATTTTATGACTTATAGTGGGTTATCTACAACAAGGCCAAATTCCGTTAACCTGCAACAGTATACAACTACCCTTCACTAGAACGGACACTCACTAACTAACAGAAAAGAGTAGATAAGCAACCCACTATAATCCCATGATTTGTAAGTTTCTTACTGTTTTTATAAAAAAAATTAAAACGATCGTATTTTTTTATTCATTTCACTGGATTGAAGATTTGAGTAACCGGAACATTAATTTGAGTGGGAAAAGGTGTAGACTGGCGTCAAGATCTCATCAATTAACAGTTTAGCTGGCTAGATGCAGCCGTAAGTTCTATGCTAAAAGTTTTTTCTCCTGCAATTCCCGCCTATGGAACTCCCGTCCAGCCTCATGTTTTCCAGTCAACTTTAATATGCAAAAATTTAAATTCTATGTCAACTGCTATCTACTGTCCTCCTAATTACTATCTTCTCTTTCTGCTCACAATTTATGTTTCAGTCCCTAATTCTTCTATATCCTGTAATCCCTTGTATCTTAGTGGCTTTACTTCCTTACTGTTATGGTGCCCTATCTATAGGAATGGACTCTTCCTCCGTCAATTCGGAGGCGCAGCTCCAAGGCAGTCTAGAGACAGTCGTGAGGCAGTTGAGACGCAGCGTAACTATACTGTTCGGACTTACACTTCTAATTGCTGATTACTAACACTTTTATATATGTTTTGTTATTCTAATACACTGTTTGAACCTACCTTCTTCTTTTCGTGTCTTTCTTCCTGGCCCAAATAAGCCACAACAACTTGGCGACTTATTTGGGGTGATACTGATTTTTTTAAAAAGTAGCAGACCAGATGTGACAAAAATATGTAATGCATTGAGAAATGGTAGACTTATAAATGTGTATGATAGATTCTGGCAAGAAAAACTGTCTAGTACAAAAGAAATGCAATTATTGGAATATAATTTAGTAACAATATTTCAATGATGACGATTTCATTGTTTAATGAGATCTTAAGGGACCTTGTCAAAATATTGTGATGAGATTGCATCACTATTGTAGTCAGTTAGACTTATTCCCTTTATTAAACGGTTTTATTCAAGTTGCTTACGGCATATCACGTTGAATACACCGGTTCTCGTTCGATCACCGAAGTTAAGCAACGTGAGCCTGGTCAGTACTTAGATGGGTGACCGCTTGGGAATACCAGGCACTGTAAGCGTTCAGTGACGGATGTGCGTTGTGGTGCAGTGGATGTCGGCTTGGAAAGAGAAATCGGTGAGCCGAGTTCGAATTCCAGTTGAGTACCCTGCATTCACATAAGCACTGGTATACTTGGGAAAGGTATTAATCCGTCACTTCCCTCTAGTTATGGGTTAAATAAGAGGATGGGGCCTGGAGGCAACCCATCTAGTGTTGGTGTCACAATAAAAACACCCTTGGTAGCCCTGGCGAAGCATCAAGCATTCAGCTGTTTGACAAGATTATGAATTTCGCTATAAACTGCGCCAGGGTTCCAAATGCACAGGGAATACTGGAGGAGTGTAGTGAGTTCAATCTCGGCCAAGGCCGCAGGACGACGATTCAAATTGTTGTCTTTAGCCAGGAACGTGTGCCCGGTAAACGTTATTTTAATTAACTGAGAGCATATATATGTTTGAGTGGGTGGTATATATAAATGCAGGAAATTATAATTATGCACCCTGAGGAGATTGATTGATTTTTTTTTTATGGCTTATAAATCCTTTGTAGTTTATTTAAAGCTGAAACATATTTTGAATTGTAAGAATAAATATTTAGTTGTAAGTGAATATATCGTAAACAATTTTTTTTTTCTGAATGACAATAATTTTCTCAGATAAAATACTAACATTTAACCCATAGCTGGGTAAAAGATATAGATTTATACCTTGAGTAATTTTTGCATAAATGAAAGTAACGCACTCAACTCAAAATATGAAACACTAGCAATATTAATAAAAATATTTGAAGTAATATTAGTAGTAATATTTGAAATAATATTAGTAGTAATATTTCAAGTAATATTAGTAGTAATATTTGAATAATATTAGTAGTAATATTTGAATAATATTAGTAGTAATATCTCTGTAATATTATTAGTAATATTTGAAGTAATATTAGTAGTAATATTTCTAGTAATATCAGTAGTAATATTTGAAGCAATATTAGTAGTAATATTTGAAGTAATATTAGTAGTAATATTTCTGTAATATTAGTAGTAATATTTGAAGCAATATTAGTAGTAATATTTGAAGCAATATTAGTAGCAATATTTGAAATAATATTAGTAGTAATTGTTAATTAGTAGTAATTGTTCTAGTAATATTCGTAGAAATATTTGAAATAATATTAGTAGTAATATTTGAATAATATTAGAAGTAATATTTCTAGTAATATTAGTCGTAATATTTGAAGTAATATTAGTATTAATATTTGAAGTAATATTAGTAGTAATATTTGAAATAATATTATTAGTAATATTTGAAGTAATATTAGTAGTAATATTTGAATTAATATCAGTTGTAATATTTGGAGTAATATTAGTAGTAATATTTGAAGTAATATTAGCTCATGTACGGTTTAATTATCATTAATGATTTTCCGCGTTTTTTTATTTTATTTAATATCTGCCTGTCCACAGTAGCTGTCTTACTAGTTAGGCTACTGAGATCAAATAGAGTCTGAAACTCAAAAATCAAAATGTACAGATTTACTTCCTTATTATTCTCAAGCGACTGACCATCATTTTTCACATATTGTGGTAATATTAGTACCAATATTATATACAAAAATAATATAAAATATAAGAAAAAAATGCATAATTTCAGCGAACAAACTTATATAAGCAACCGGTAGTCTTCATTGCCTCATAGGTAAAGCAGCTGTCATGGACATGCTTTTTTTTTAAATTTCTGATACACTATGCTCCCTAATAATACAAAGTTACTTTTGATGATTTTACGATATGTCAACCCTTGTTGGTTTATTTAATGTAGTGTTTTGTGTTCGGTACTTAGTGAGTATCAAACTTACTACCCACTAGAAACGAAAAGTCAGACTAGCCTTACTAAGCTTTAACCTAAATCGAGGTGCCTCTAATGAATGAGGTTTGAAAGTTACCATTAAAAACAAAAGAAATCACAAAGCATCTAATCAATGATCACTGTGGGCTAATCGGTAAAGCAGCTATCCTAGACAGAATCTTGCCGTTTAGAGAGAAAAAAAATGCAAATATTGTACTATTTTTAGGAGGTGTGGTCAATTGTTTTATTCCATTGGAAGCTCTTTTTGAGTCAGTTAAGTGCCATACATGATACACGCTTGGGTGATCATGTCTCGAAAGAGACAAGACTGACTGGGTAGAAGATTTTCCGAAGTAAGTTGCCATTACTTTCTGCAGTAGATTGGTTGCGAACATTGGTTATAGAACCAAATGTGCCCTGCTATTTAACCGATAGCTGAAGCAAGAAGCAATGGATTAATACCTTTCCCAAGAGTATTTGTGCGTAAGTGAATGCAAGGACTTCAACTGGAATTCGAACTCGACTCTCCGATTTCTCGTTCCGAGCCGATATTGACTGCACCACAACGAACGATATTTTTTTTAACAATATATCTAGAAGGTGTAGCATTTATTTTCGTATTATTTTTTTTAAATTTTGATGACGAATGTATGTTCAAAAGACTTCTTGGAACGTTTTCGGTTACTGCTAAGCAACGTATTTGCTATGTTACAAGGTAACTTTGCAAACAAGTTGTGGGGAGTGTACATTGCAGCCTTGATGTAAAGGTTGCAGAAACATTGCAGCAACGCCATTTTGTTAGCAGGAAATTAAGATCAAAATCCATCAAGCATGTATAGCGTAGGATCAGGGCATTCATTTTTTTCTCTTTTTTTCTCTACTTCTCCACCACGCGTATCTAATCTAAACTTATTTATAAATTGAACTTTGTGTGTGTGTGTGTGTGTGTGTGTGTGTGTGTGTGTGTGTGTGTGTTTCCGTTACCTATAGACTCCGAAACGGCTGAACCGATTTTCTTGAAAATTTACACAGTTGTACTATAAGCGTCTGCAAGTGTTCTTAACTAGGTTTTGTGTTGAGGTACTCCCAATAAATATCGAAAATCGATAATCGAAAAAATCGGGTTATAGAAGAAGGAGTGGTCCGATTTTAATCAAATTTGATACACTCATAGGAAAAGACATAAGAAACGATATTCAGAAGTTTCAAGGTTGCAGTTTTTACAACAGTGCAGAAAATCGATAATATATATCTATAAAAGGCAAGATGTTTGTGTGTGTGTCTGTTTATCTGCCTGTATGTCTGTATTTTTTTCAGCCCTTTTATTTTAGTTTTTGCTTCGGGTTTGGCTCTAAGTAGGTATAATTGTAGTTCTTAGTCTCAGCCATGATACCATTTACTCAGAGGACTTCTTTAGCCTCCAACATTCAGTTTACAACGAAAAAAACTTATTTGATATCGATACCAAGAAATCAAAATTTGACTTACATCCATTCATTTTTCTTTCAGTCTACGGTTTCGCTTTAACTGGAAATAACTATTGCTTTTTAGTCTTTCGTGTCAACGTCCAAAGAGTCTGAGCTCCAGGACCATGGATTAGTTTTAAAGCTTTCATTACATCCGAGCAACGCCGGGCTATACTGCTAGTATGAGTAGTATAAATTACAAAATTGAAATAAATATCTAAACGAAGAAAATGCTTTTTTCATGTTTTTTTAATCATTTCTCCCGAAGGAAGGTGATAATGGCACTGAAATGCAAGTCAGTTAAGTATCATACGTGATACACGCTTTGGGCGATCATGTCTCAAAAGAGACATGACTGATTCGACAGATGATTATCTCGCAGTAGTTTGCCATTGCTTTTTGCTAAGGCTATAGAACCCAATCTGTCCTATTATCTAACCCATAACTGAAAGGGAGAGACAGATTAATACCTTTCCCAAGGGTATTTGTGCGTAAGTGAATGTCACGAATACAACTGGAATTCGAACTCGGTTTCGCGATTTGTCGTTCCAAGTCGATATCCTCTGCACCCCAACGCACATGTTAGTACTAAAAAAAAAGAAGATCAGAAAATGTTAGCGAGGAGAAAAAACAATAAAATAACAAGATTCAGGAAGACAGATGATGATTGATGTTGCATTTAAACTTTTCAAGATGTGGGTTGACAAGAAAACAAGCTAGGAGAGAATTCTACAAGCGAGAAGAAACGGTTAGAATAGAATTTACGGTTACATTTAGCTAGTTTAACCGTAAAACAATGAGACTCGGTTTAGTCTTTTTTCTATTTGCCGTGTTCCTTCTGGACATTGGCGTAGTGATCATGATTCACCACAATTTGCCGTTCTCCGTGACTCTTGGTAAATGTTTTCCTTTTGTTATTTCCCTTGTCAACCATTTGCTCAAAGACGCTAGGTAGGTTAGACGTTGTTTTTCTCTGCTCCTCCTGCTTTAAACATGTTTTGTGAGTATCACATTTTCCAAGCACTATTTCCTCCTTATGCGTCCTAGGAATTTCAGCAGTTGCTTTCTGATAAGTACCAGTCAGTCAATTACCATGTACACTACCGGTTATAATTCTTAGACCATCCCAGTGTTTTAAATGACGACATTGTAATATAAACATATGGTTGGATGTACTATAATATTGCGATATTGTGGTTGGGTAAGTTCTAGTTGCCAAAGAGCGGCTGTTCAAGCCCGGATAAAATGTCAAATAATCAATCAAGGCTTACTCTTCTTAACCCAAGAATCAGGACATTATGCATATACACTACCGGCCATAATTATTAGGCAACCACAGTGTCTTTTAAAAAAAATGTATTTCATACTATTTTTTAGTATTTATTGCCAAGTGAATAATTGTAAATGAAAATAGAATGAGGTGATTTTAAACTTCATTCTGATGCCTCATAAAGGATAAAATAGTTCTCGTCCTAATACTTTTGCACAGCACTGTATATCTCACTGGAAAAGTTCTTCAAAAGTAGATGCAATTTTTATTTGGCTGAACTTATCGGACTTGCTACTAAAGACTAAGTAGTTGTCATCAGCATAATTACAGTCGAGAACTGATGATATTGGGAAGGTCGTTGATGAAAATAAAAAAAAACAAGGTAGATTTGTAGTGACCAAAACGAGTTCTAGATTTTAAAATTCAAATGTTAAGCACTGACTCATTGATTTTGTTAGAAATAAACAAATCGAATTTACAAAACCTTTGTTAGCACACACAAAACTTGCGAAATTTCATATTTCGATGCGAAATGTTTTTTCGGCCAAAAGAAAACTAGGAAACATCTAAAAACAAAATAAAAAGGCCAGAATCACATCCGGGAGTGAATTCCAAAATGACCTACACAAACGAAATAAAAGACGGAGTAAAATCGACTGTCCCCAGAGAGAAAAATATGAGCGTAATTAACACGTCCCACGACAAACGTTAAGTGATCGTTATTATTATTGCCTCCCTCTTTCTCACCTCCTCCTTTTTCACCATTCCCTCTGAGCGATAACTTCAAAGACAATCCTACCCAACAATAAACGCTCATACATACATACATACATACATACATACGTTCCTGCCTACGTACACATAAATTAATTTTTGCACAGACTACTACGAACTCTTGATACCCTTAACTTCTTAATACTGTTTCTCATTGAACTTTTAACTTCTACCAATTCTTGTTATTTTTTCTATTAATAAATTTCTATTTAAACATACAAAAAGTGTACTTTTATTCTTCCACACATTCCAATCTCCAACCTCCTGATGATAGCGAATAATCCTAAGTTGTTGGGAGTTTCGTTATGTATGACAAAAGGTCAATTCAAAAAAGTATTAATCATCTCCTTACTTCTTCAGATTCATGTATAGAACCCTAGGGGACAACTCTCATTAATATGAAATAATCTAGAAGCGTGTACGTTCAATTTTGGTGAAAACACTATGAAAGTATAAAAGTAGACTTTTATAGAAAAATATCATTTTTGAAATAAAAAATATTACCAACGATACATTTTTGAAGGAAAAAATTATTCTCAGCAAAACATTTTTGAATACAAAACTAGAAGACATTTTCAGTTTTCTAAAATAAAAAAGAATAAAACAAAAATGTTTTTATTAAAATCTGACTAAATCAACCTTCTCACTATAACAAAACATTTAAAAAAAACTTAAAACCCCAACTTTTTGGCATTAAATAACCCACAGAGGTGTTGATATACAGTTAAACAAAACTCCAACTCAAACTTATTTTATGGAATATACTTTTACCGCTTGTAAAACTTTTATATATGCTTCAGAAGCTAATGTTTCGGGTGGGGAAACAAAGAATGATTTCATTTGTTGAAAATTGAAGGTACGGATGATTTTAGACAAATGATATATATATATATTTTTTTATAATCGTGTGGCCTCAAGCAAGGCATTTTACTGCCAGTGTTGTGCAGGAAGTTACATAGGAGGAATGTTATGAGAAAGAGTGACAGATTATAGGGGGTGTCAGGAAGTTGGTAAGAGAAGAGTGAGTGTGGCCATAAAGTGAGGGATCAATTTATATATTGATTGCAACATAAAATTGATCCCCCACTTTATATTTACACACACACACACACACATATATATATATATATATATATATATATATATATATATATATATATTGCCACAAACAAGGCATTTTACTGCCACTGTTTTGCAGGGGGCTACATAGGAATGTTATGAGAAAGAGTGACAGGTTACAAGGGGTGTCAGGAAGACAGTATGAGAAGGAAGCGAATACTGGAAAGAGCATGAAAGAGAGAGTGCAAGTCAGACATGAGATGACTATTGACTTTACATTTGTATTCTTCAAGACAGAAAACCGACCCATTTAGCAGCGGATTTAGCTATGGATTCTGTATAGTTATTCCACTTTGAGGTCTGATGTGAGAGTTAATCCGACAAGGTGCTGTGTTTTACTTTCAGGGAGACTAGCCTGATCCATGCTAATGGGCGGGAAAAACGATTTTCTATGATGGATAATAGATAGCAGCTTCGTTTTGGAAATATTAAAATTTACGAGCCATTTCTTACCCCAGTCCACTACGGATTGGAGGCCCTTTTCAAGCTTAGCAGCAAGGTTTGCTTTGTCAGCCTCGGTAGATGTTTTTTTTTTCACAGCTTAATATCGTTGCCATAGTTTGAGACCAAGAAGACACATTAAATTTTGTTTAATTTTCAATTCCAGCAAAAGGTTGTGAGCAATACAACCAGAAATGTCTTTCTATAGCACATCTGGATGAATCAACCAACTAAATGTGATAAGTCTTTTCTTGTGCTTCTCGCTTGTGAAACTCTCTTCCTGTATCTCTCTATTATGGGATAGGGATAATACATATTTGCGAACCATCGTCTTCATATTCTTGGCCTCAATTTTTTCAACCAACCTGAAGTGGAACGAATATATCGTATCCATAGCTGAATCTACTGCTAAGAAGGTTGGGTCTCTGTGTTGGGTCAGTAAGTTTTTTTCTTGTCAGAATCCATATTGCACATTTATAAATTTACCATTCTATTAGGTCATTGTCAAAATCCAAAAAAAGATCAGCAATGCAATCGATTCTGACTTTGCATTCACTTTCTCACCGTCTTGACGTAGCTTCCCTCTGTCTTTTCTACAAATATTTTCATGGCCACTGCTCTGACGAAATTTTTTCTCTGATCCCCAAATCAAAAGTATTTACAGGTGATACTAAATTGGCATCAAAGTTCTTACCTTTTTACCGTTAAAATAATTAAATGCAGCCCTCACTTCTACTTGAACAGTTTCTTTTCTCGCATGTTTCGTTTGTAGAAATCCCTTTTACTTGCTTCCTATAGAAATATAGACATAAAATAGACTTTTATAGAAAAATACACGTTTTTGAAAGAAAAATATTACCAACAATACATTTTTAAAGGAAGAAATCATTCTCAGCAAAGCATTTTCGAATACAAAACGAGAAGACATTTTCAGTTTTTAAAATAAAAAAGAATAAAACAAAAACATTTTCATTAAAATCTGACTAAATCAACCTTCTCACTATAACAAAACATTTTTAAAAACTTAAAACCCCAACTTTTTGGCATTAAATAACCCACAGAGGTGTTGATATACCGTTAAACAAAACCCAAACTCAAACTTATTTTATGGAATATACTTTTACCGCTTGTAAAACTTTTATAGATGTTTTAGAAGCTAATGTTTCGGGTGGGGAAACAGAAGATGATTTTATTTCTTTTTCGCATTTCTAGTTTGTAGAAATCTCTTTTACTTGCTTCCCTAATAGCTACAATCTCCAAAAAGTTAAATAAATTGTCAACTGCCATCTTCTATTTTCTTGAATCCTGTTCATCTTTCTTTAAGTCCCGCCTTGATTGGGGTGAAATTATTAAAAAAAAAAAATTGAGCTTACATATTTCTTCGGCTTTCTTTGTGTGTGTGTGTGTGTGTGTGTGTGTGTGTGGTTCCCGGCTTTCTTTTTATTTTTTCAATCTTTCACTTTTTTTTTCTTTCTCTTTTTTTTTCTCAATTGGAGTAGATAGACTTAACCATCGCCCGGTTCACACTCCACCCACGTCTTTTGAACAGGTGAAGAGGCTCATCCCTTGTTTCCTGTTTAGTATATGATTTCCGGCTTTCTCTTTTTCAATCATTCTACTCTTAAGTAGCCCATGCGCATCAGTGGCGTCACCGCCTTGCTTGGGGTGATATGATTAAAATATATATATATATATATATATATATTATTTTACGGGAAATGACATCTTAAAGACATTTTCATATTTTTCTTTAAATACTAACGATTGAGTAAAACGCATGCTGCGCATTGGTTCTTGTTTCAGAAAATAATTACTTTGGCACAAGACGGCACAGGAAATGGGCCGCATGTGATCTTCAAACCCTAACCCATCGCTGACGTAAGAAGTCAGCTTTAAAATCGTCTTGCTGCTGACTAAGGGTTGCTTCCTTTTTCAAAATATCCCTTTTCTTGCAATAAAGAAAATAGATGAAACACATGGCAACAGAAATCTACAGACTGGAAGCAACCGAAATGTGGGTCTACAGAAGGAAGCTAAGGATACCATAGACCGAACATGTTAGCAACAACGAGGTTTTAGAGAGGATGGAACCGAAAAGGAAACTTATACTTAGCATCAGGAAGAGACAGCTGAAGTTTTGGGGACATGTAATGAGAAAGAAGGGCTTGGAGAATCTTATACTAACGTACAGATAGACGGAAAGAGAAACAGATGAAAGCAATGCATGACTTACTTGATGGGCTTGAGGAAATTGATGGCAGAGTAGAGTTTAGGAGGGGGTAACAAGAAAAAGCATGTTAAGAGCTACAATAGAAAAGGAAATGTTGAAGGCCATGATCGTCTACGGTTCGAAAGGACAAGGCACAGAGAAGAAGATTTATTGAAGGAAAGCCGTCGTGCTCATTCGACGACGACATTGTAATATAAACATATGGTTGGATGTACTATAATATTGCGATATTCTGGTTGGGTAAGTTCTAGTTGCGGAAGAGCGGCTGTTCAAGCCCGGATAAAAAAGTCATATAATCAATCAAGGCTTACTCTTCTCAGCCCAAGAATCTTGACATTGTGCATATACACTACCGGCCATAATTATTAGGCAACCCCAGTGTCTTAAAAAAAGATGTATTTCATGCTATTTTTTAGCATTTATTACCAAGTAGATAATGGTAAATGAAAATAATATTGTTTTTCTGTTAATACTGCACAATAACATGTGTAGCAAATGAATTTATAGATATTTAATAATTACCTATATTGCAGTTTTATTAATGAAAGAATGAAACAAAATGAGGGTGATTCGAACGAGTTCATCTTTGCTTCCTTGACTTGTAAAATTTTGCAAAGTAATAATAACAAAAGAACCATTCAATTTTCATTTAGTATTATCCGCTTAAAATAGTATGAAATACATAATTTCTTTTGAAAAAACTTGGGTGGCCTAATAATTATGGTGGGTAGTATATATATATATATTATGGTTGCCATTATCACTCCAAGCTACAATACATTTTAAAAAGGGGGATCATATTGTATTAATAAAATTAGTTACAAAAGTATCACAACGATTAAGATTTAAGGTCCCCTTCGACCGACTCGTCTTCAGAAAAAAAATCATCGGTAAAATAAGACTAAGCAACTAATAAGAAAATTAGTTAAAACGAAGACTAATTATAGGATAGGGGGTATTTTTCCCCCCAAACAAAGCCAATTTGGTCTTAAGTTCTCTCTGCGTGAACATGGCAGATCTTTTCATATTAATAATAACAGACTCCAATATATCTAAGTCGAGTCTGTTCCGTGATCTGTGCCAGACAGAGAAAAACCCAGTAGGATAGCTACTCCTGCAAGTATCAGGATTTAATTTAGTCTTAAGGTACCGACGATTTTTTCTGAAGACGTATCGGTTTATGATTGGCTGATTTTCTTTTTGTTTATTTTTATTTTTTATTTTTATTATGTGATTGCTTGATTTATTTTTATTGGTTGTTTTTTTTTTTTTAGTGCACAAGTGTTTGTCTAATTGTTTTATATTGGGTTGGGCTCTTTTGTTCTACTGACCTCTATTTTTATTGATTGGGCCTTTTTCTTAATGCGTTGGTATGTTTTGTCGCGTGACGATTTATTTTTTCCGGGTCACGGTTGGGTGTCTTTGTGCATATTTTTGTTTATGGATTTTATGTGTGTTTTTTTTTTTTTCGTTTGGTGGTTGTAGTGTTATTTTCTGTTTTTGTTGTGATTAAGTGCTTGTATATACTTTTTCATATTTATATTATTTGTATATTTTGTTTTTGTATATTTTCTGTTTATTATTGTGATTGAGTATTTGTATATTTGTATTTATAATTACATTTCTTAACTCTTAGTTTTATTAATTTTTTATTTATAGTTTGCGTGTTCCGTTTTTGTTTGATTTTGTTGTTATTTATTGTTGGTTGTGTGGCAGAGCAGACATTTATTAGAATATCTACATTTTCTCATTATCTCGTTTTTCTTTTTTAAGTATTTTACTTTAATTTTTAAAGCTGATTATTGCTAGCTTCTCTTCCAGGCATAATTTACAACTTTTGCTATTACTGCTGTGCGATTGTGCTCGTTTTACTATTTCTCAATTTATTTTGGTGGTAACGCTGTTTTCTTTCTTGTTCCATATTTAATTTGATAACGTTGTGTTTGTATTTTATTTGTTGAATGTTTTGTAATTATTGATACTTTCTTCAAACGTTGATTCTGTTGCTCCTATGTAAATCTTTTCTTCTGTATCAGTGTTAGTTTTAACGGCATCTTTATATATTATGTTGTTGGTTAGACATTTATTGTTAAGTGGACAGTTGTCCTTCTCAACAATACATATATTGTATGCAAGTAATACGGAAGCTATGTGTGGAGCCTATGCGCAGTTCACTAAGTGTTCAGTTCAGATTTGGGTTTCGGAGTGTTTACATTCATCCTAGAGCTGGAATAGCGCTTAATTGTGATAATGCTTCGCACCAAGTTTTTTTGTTTTGTTTTTTTTTTTGTTTTTTTAGTTGTTTGACTGATAAAATGCGTTATGACAATCATTTTTTTTTTGTTTTTTTTAATCGTAAAGTGCTCGATATCGGGGTGGCGATCGAACGTTGATAAATACAAAAAGTTTGTATTAAACATTTTGAAGGTAATTTTATTTTATTTTTGGAAATAATAATAGTTTTAGTCATACAAGTTTTGCTAATTAATCCTGATGGCTACAACCTCCAAGAATTCAAATGCAATGTCAATACTCATCTATTAACCACTGGACTCTAACTCTCTCCCTACCACCGTATATCCTTCCCTTTCTCTCCACCTATGTACCTGTCATCACACCTGCATTCTCATCTTTCTATCGCTCCTTTCTAACTGGTCTGTACTCCTCACTCTCTTCTAATTAATCTCTTTTACAGTTATGTAGCACCCCGCACATCAGTGGCATTTCCGCCTTGCTCGGGGTGAAATGAGTAAAAAAAAATCTATACATGAGGGAGAATGGGTAGATTCATAACTTTCCCCAGAGTATTTGCACGTAAGTTAATATAACGAACCCGACTGGAATTGGAACTCGACTCTCCGAGTGGTAGAAATTTGTGTAACATGATTCAGAATATCTGGAATATTATAAGAATGTCTTGTTTTTGAACATATTCCTTTTACAATTGGTTTAATTATTTTTCCGATGTTAGATTTTGTGAGTTTTATTAGTCTGCATGTTGGTTTAATTAGGAAGTTTCCTTTCTAGTCTTTTAATTTAATAAAGGGTTCAGTTTTCGGTGGTTGCTTGATTCTGTTATTTAGATTTAATTTAGCAGCTGGAATTTTTGCTTCTTTGTTTATGTTGTTTTCCGTGTCATTTTTTTTTTATCGTATCACCCCGAGCAAGGCAGTAACGCCACTAATGTGCAGGGGGCTACATAAGAGTAAAACAAGGTAGGAGGAGAGTAAAGAGAAAAACGAACCAGTTAATGATGGGAATACAGGTGTGATGACAGTTGCAAAGGTGGAGAGTAAGGAAAAGATATACAGGGTGGTGTAGAAAGAACTAGAGTCAAGTGGTTAAGAGATGGGTATTGACATTGCATTTAAATTCCTGAAGCTTGTAGCCATAAGGAAAGCAAGAATATGAAAGGCAGTTCCACAGGCGAGAAATGCGAGAAAAAAAAGCTGCAGGAGTAGAATTGTCGGCTGCATTTGGTTGATCTAACTGTGAATGGGTGGGACCCAGTTGCCAGTCTGGTTGCACGAGTAAACACCTGTTGCAGAGGCATCAGTGACTTAAGTTCGTTGGAGCAGAAGCCATGAAAGTATTTATAGAACAAACAGAGGGAAGCCACATCTCGTCGGTGGGAAATTGGTTGGAGTCGAGCCGCTAAGTCAGTACCTATCACGTTACCGATTCTCCTTTGGAGCTTGTCAAGAACACTGAAATGAACAGCGGATTGTTGGTGGTTTTATAAAATCTGGCAATTTCCTTTTCAATCGTTAGTGTTGACTTTATAGATTTTCCTAGGTTTGTCAGCTTGTATGTATAGTTCTTCTGCATTGTTTATTATTTTTTTGGTTTTGTTTTAGTTGGGTTTGGAATTTGTTGTGTATTTTTCTTGTTTCTAGTTTGCTTAGAATGTTTATTTTGTTGTTTTTGAATGCGATAAGTTTGCTTTGTTGTGGTGGGCATTTTGATATATATATATATATATATATATATATATATATATATATATATATATTTCATTTTTAAACGATGCAAAGGAATTCAACTGGAATTGGAACTCGGTACCCCGATTTGTCGTTCCAAGTCGATATCCACTGTTCAACACACTTCCTCGCTCATTCATAGTTAGAAATAAAAGATTATTGTTATATGAATTCAATATTCTATTATGTAATTTAATGATTGTCCTTAAATTATTAATGCAATTATAACTAACTTTTAAAATGTTCCGATTAATATTTTACTTAAAGAATTATGTTTAGGAAAATGTTTATCAGTTAAATCAAAAAAATAATGTTCCAATTTAGTACTAACGATTTGATTGAACCAATTGATTGTTTCTTTTGTATTTTTCCATTGTTTTTTCTTTTTTTTTTATGAGTTTATGCCTTGTTTTTTTAGCATATTTCTTCTATTTGTTTAGTTATTTTTCCGGTGCTCAACTTTGTGGGGTTTGTTAGTCTGCATGTTGGTTTATTTAGTAAGTTATCTTTATAGTCTTTGAGTTTAATGAATGGTTCAGTTTTCGATAGGTGTTTAATTCTGTTACCTAGCTTTAGCTTAGTAGCTATGTCTTTTTGCTTCTTTGTATTTGTTGTTTTCCATGTTTTGTTGGTGGTTTCATAAAACTTGGTAATTTCCTTTTCAACTAATGTTTTCTAATCGTTATTGTTGATTTTATAGACTTTCCGAGATTTGTCAGCTTGTATGTATAGTTCTTCTGCATTGTTTTATAGCGGGTATATCTTATCTTATTTATTCTTTTTCTAGTAGTAGTAGTAGGATTCCGTTCTAGTGAAGGGTAATTGTATACCGTTGCAGGTTAACAGAATTTGGTCTTGTGGAAGATAGCCCACTATAAGTCATAAAATGATTATAACATCAAGAAAGGCAGTTTGAGTATAAAATAACATTTATATATATACACATGTCAATTAATGTTTTACAACTGAAGCAATCCTTGAAATAAATGTCCAACAGGTTAGAATGTTCATGGAAAATATAATGCTGAAAAAGATTAAAGGCTTAGTAATGTGGAGAAATGTTCATTTTGAAGTTGCCACTTCTAAGGTCAGTGAGTCAGAAAGTTGGTTTGTGTGGAATGTCTTTGAAGAGGTCACTCCTGAGGTCAGTAAGTACTTTTGAGACAGGGAGAAGGAAAGAGGTCAGCATAGGAGCCGCTCGACTTAAGTCAAGGGAATATTAATTACATTCTTCTCCTCTCGTTTTCCCATCTGTCTGTCTGTCAGTCTGCTTTTGTTTCGGTATTTTATATCTGCTTTTTGGATCAGAAGCTCGTTTTGAATTTCACGCTTGTATTTTATTCCGGGCTTCCCATTGGCTGGTAAATAAAATTCGCGTAGGCTCGCGAAATGGAAATTTGATATTTGATTAATTTTTATTTTTCAACCGGAACATCTGCGCAAACTCGGACGCGCACGACGAGTTTTATTCATTTTTCTTTTTGTTGTGAGAGAGTCAACACCCGGTTTCTCGCTTTTGTTCGGTCGGTATCACCACAGTTTATTATTTTGGGGTCTTGTTTTATCTGGATTTGGAATTTGCTGTTTATTTTTTTGTATCCAGTTTGTTTATGTTTTTATGTCGTTTTCAAATGTGACAAGTTCGCTTTGTTGTGGTGGGCATTTTGATGATGTAAATTTGAAGTTGTTGTCGTTCTTGTTTCTTTTGTGGAGGTAAAATACTTTGAATCTTATATGTTTATAAAATGTCCTATTTTTCAGTGATCTTCATTTTCTAGTTAAACATGTTCTCTGTAGGTATGTTTTTAAGTGAATATGTGCGTTGTGGTTCAGTGATTATCGGCTCGGAACGAGAAATCAGAGAGCTGAGTTCAAATTCCAGTTGAATGCCTTGCATTCACTTACGCACAAATACCCTTGGGAAAGGTATTAATCTGTCTCTTCCCTCCAGTTATGGGTTAAATGACAGGACAGATTGGGTTTTTTAGCCTTTGCTCGTAACCAGTCTACCGCAGAAAGTAATGTCAACCTTCTGCAGGAAAACGTTCTGCCCAGTCAGTAATGTCTCTTTCGTGAGATTATCGCCCAAAGTGTGTATCACGTATGGCACTTAACTGACTGACTGAATATAATAATTGGAATCATTATTAAGGATTCTGCTGGTCATAAAGTGGGGGTCGGTTTTCTATTGTTATGAAGTAATAAACTGACCCCCTACTAATTACTACTTAATAATATAATACACCTCTTCTCCCTCTAGCCATGAGTCAAATAACAGGACAGATTGGGTTCTATAACCTTGGCTGGCAACAAGTCTAACGCAGAAAGTAATGGCAACCTACTGCAGGATAACGTTCTGCCTAGTCAGTCATGTCTCTTTCGAGGCATGATCACCTAAAGTGTGTATCATGTATGGCACTTAACTGACTGAATTGAATTGTATTTGCTTCATGTTGATGAGTTGTGGTCATGTTATGGTTGTAGGGGCCGGTTGGTTGGATGTTGCTAAAAATTGGCTGTATAAAGATAAGTTTCTGTGAAAGTGCTCCACTGGGGGTATTTTCTCTTTCATTCTGGAGCTGGAATAGTACTTAATTGTGATCATGTTTAGCACCAAGTTTTTTTTTAATTTGTTTAACTGATAAAATGTGTTATAACAATCAGTTTCTGTTTATCGTGAAGTGCTCGATACTGGGTTAATAAGTACAAAAAGATTGTACTAAACATTTTGAAGGAAATTTTATTTTATTTTTGGAAATAATAAGTTTTAGTCATACAAGTTTTACTAATTAAGCTATACATGGGGGGGGGGAATGGGTAGATTCATAACTTTCCCGAGAGTATTTGCACGTAAGTTAATATAACGAACCCGACTGGAATTGGAACTCGACTCTCCGATTAACACTTCCAAGACGTCCCATGTGTGTTGTGGTGCAATGGATATCGGCTCGGAACGAGAAATCGGAGAGTCGAGTTCGACTATATATACAGTTCGACATATATATATATGCAAACATCTATACGCGTGCATATATACAGGGTGGGGCAGAGCAACTTGCTTATTTGGAATAACAAACAAAACAAAAGTAATGCAGATATACATGTAATTCTTTAAACAGCATCAATTACAACATTTAAATTTTATGTTTTACAAGCAAAGTAAACAGAAACGAACTTGAAAACCCGCACTCTCGAGTAAGCCCCTCCCCACTATCCTCAGAACAACCATCGCTTCAGGGCGCCAAATTCAAATAAGCAAATTGCTCTGTCTCACCCTGTACAATATTACATACTACACATATTCATATATTCGCTTACATATGTTTTTTCCCTGCATCAGGCACTCTCCACAAGTCATTCAGTTAAGTGCCATACGTGAAACACGTTTGGGCGATCATGTCTCTAAAGATACATGACTGACTGGGCAGAAGATTATCCCACAGTAGGTTGCCATTGCTTTCTGCGATAGACTGGTTGCCAGCCAAGGCTATAGAACCCAATCTGTCCTGTTTGTTATTTAACCCATAACTGGAAGGAAGAGACGGATTAATACCTTTCCCAAGGGTATTTGCGCGTAAGTGAATGCAATGAATTCAACTGGAATTTGAACTCGGCTTCCCGATTTCTCGTTCCGAGCTTATATCCACAGCACCACAATGCACATCCACAAGATATTCAACAAAAATACAGTAAAAACCAGCTACATTTGCACTAAGAACATGACATAAATAACAAAAAGACGCAAAATTAAAGCAACCAACCAGCCATACAAATCGAAGCTAAGTGTAACAGCAGAACAGAGAATGAATGTAACTTAAACTGCAATTGTATAAAGAACAATATAATATAGCAAGCCACTATAATCAGATAACGAACAATATACCCAAGAGTAACTAAAAAACAAAAAAAAACAAACTTGGAAATAGAGAAACTATGACCACAAAACACCCTTTACAAATAATAAATACGGGAGTAGCACATTTCTTTTTCTAAACATATACAGAAAATTAAAAACATTTGCTTTCTAATCATATACAAGAAATTAAAAGCAAAAAACGAAATCACACCCAAAATATGATGGAAAATAAGGAAAACAGTTTCGGCATAGACCAATAAATCCCAAAATATTAAACTTTGAATGGAAGAGAAAATAGCTATAATTACCTTTCGTAACCAGCACAGACTATTAAATAAACGATCAGAACTCACCTTAAAATGTAGACGTGAATGAATGAATTTTTACTTCTATGTGCCGTGTCCTTTCAGGACGTAGGCGATCATGGTTTTCCACGTCTCTGTCCCTGGTGGCATTTAGCTCGCTTTTTCCTGTAACACCACGCAACGCCTGTTCTGCCATCCACCTGTTCAGGCCCTTCAAATATGTTATCCGTTGCTTTCCTCTGTCTCCTTTTTCCACTATCTGGCCTGTTAGTACCAGGTTCTCCAAGCCCTCCTTCACTGCATGTCCCAGCTCTCCTTCCTTATTGCATGTCTTTAGCTGTTTCTTCCTGATGCTCAGTATTAATTTCCTTTTCATTTCCATTCTTTCCAAAACCTCATCAGTGCTCACATGCTCGATCCATGATATCCGCAGCATCCTTCTGTAGAACCACATTTCAGTTGCTTCAAGTTTTTCCTTCATCTTTAATGATATTGTTCAGCATTCACTGCCATATTGAAGAACTGACATCACACAGCAATCCAGTTCTCTCTTCTTTGTTTCTAGGGAAATTTTCCTGTCTCTTAATACTCTACTCAGCTTCTGGAATGCATCCTTCGCTATTCCAATTCGTCTTCGGATCACAGTGTCGTATTTTCCGTCTTCTGTTTGAATACTTCCAATGTATTTAAATTTTTGTACCTGCTTGATTTTAGTATCTCCCACCTGTATTTGGCATTTGGGGCTGCACTTTTTGTTGATGATCATGCATTCGGTTTTCTTGCAGTTTATTTGTAGTTCTTTCTTGTCATTCTCTTCAGCTGTCTTCTGTGGGAGGTCTTGTAGTTTCCTTTCCGTGTCTGCTATCAGCACTGTATCATCTGCGTACCTTATGGTATTCAAATTGTGACCTCTGATGACAAATCCTGGCAAAACATCTAGGGTCCTCAGAATAGTCTCACTGTACAAGTTAAATAGATCCTGTGAAAAAACACAGCCTTGTCTTACGCCCCTTTCTATCTTTGTATATCTGCTGAATTTGTTTCCTGTCCGTATGCAGGCGGTTTGCTGCCAGTAGAGATTCTTGATTACTCTTATGTTTTTCCCAAATATGTCGAGGCTGCTGAGCCTCTCCATCAATTCTTTGTGGCGTATTTTGTTGAACGCATTCGCATAATCGATAAAACATAGGTACAAGTCCTTCTTCGTTTGTATTGTTCTTTCGGGGGGAATCCTAATCATAAATATGGCGTTCCTTCTTTCAGTGTCTTTGACGACCCTGCACTGTTCTTGTCCTACCTCTGGTCTGATTCTGCTTCTCGCTCTATTCATCAGGATTCGGACGATCAGTTTTGTAATGTGGCTCATTAAACTGATTGACTTGACTTACGTTACTTAAAGAACGAAAACTAAAAACTAATGAAATAAAATAAAATATATAATTAAAATAAAATAACACGCGTCAATAAAAACATATAAACATTTGACTTGGCAGCTCAGATACAGTCACTTTCTCACCGGCGCAATGTGGCTACCCTGTGTCTCTTCTACAAATAATTTCATGGCTTCTGCTCCGATGAACTTAGCTCACTGGTGCTCCCTATATATGAATTTACTCGAGCCACAAGATTAGCAACTAGGTCCCACCCTTTTACTGTGAAACCAATAAAATGTAAATGCAAATACTACTTCAACAGCTTCTTTTCTCGCACTTTCCGCTTATGGAATTCCCTTCCGTTTACTTACTTCCCCGGCAGCTACAATCTCCAAGAATTTAAATGTAAAGTCAATAGTCATCTCATACCTCACTAACCTGCATCCTCTCTCTCATGCTCCTTTCTTCGTCCACTTCACTCTCATCAGTATTCTCATCCTTCTCTTACCCACTTCCTGACACCGCCTATAACCTGTGACTCTTTCTCATAACTTTTCTCCTATGTAACCCCATGCACAACAGTGGCAGTAAAATGTCTTTGCTTGGGCTGATATGATTATATATATATATATATATATATATATAATGGGGGATCAATTTTATATTACGATCAAGATATAAATTGATCCGTCACTTTATGGCCACAGTCATACTTCTCTTACCCACTTCCTGACACCGCCTATAACCTGTGACTCTTTCTCATAACTTTTCTCCTATGTAACCCCATGCACAACAGTGGCAGTAAAATGTCTTTGCTTGGGCTGATATGATTATATATATATATATATATATATATATATATATATATATATAAAGGGTGTATCAATTTTATATTACGATAAGATATAAATTGATCCGTCACTTTATGGCCACAGTCATACTTCTCTTACCCACTTCCCGATACCGCCTATAACCTGTTACTCTTTCTCATAACTTTTCTCCTATGTAAGCCCCTGCACAACAGTGGCAGTAAAATATCTTGCTTGGGGTGATATGATTATATATATATATATATATATATATATATAGACAAAACTTGTCTATATTATTTTAATGAAACATGCGTTAATATATATATATATATATATATATATATATATATAAGAAAAATTAAGGCTGACGTGTTATTTCATGGTAAATTTACCATGAAAGAACGTGTCTGCCTTAATTTTTTTTATATTTGCTCTATATGTATTTATATACATATATATTTAGAGCTCTCTTAGAGAGTTACCCTACCACTGTATGTACAGGATACTCCTTTGGATTCTTCTATACCCACACTGCATGCTGATATATATATATATATATATATATATATATATATATATATATATATAGTTAGTTAATTTTTGGTTCGTAATTAAATTACACTAGTACACAGATGTATTAAAAAGTTTTCAACCAAATTATATTATTGATCTTTTGAATATTTTTCATTACTTATTGCTGAATGAATATATATATATATATATATATATATATATATATATATATTCAAGAGATATATGCATGACTCTTCAAAAATGAATTGAGTTCTTTCGTTGACTGGCGTGTGTATACCCTGCTTATATATACAACACATTAAAATTTCCCTTCCCTGATTCCATGCGCCTGTCTATCACAAGTCATCGTGACTGACGGTTTTAGTGTCCTGGCTTTGTTCAGACTGTTCTTCATTCTAGATAATGCATTCTCTCTCCCAGAAACTGTAACTAAGGTCTGCTCAGCATAATTGCAGTATAAACCACAGGTGGGTTTCTCTGGGTGTTGAACAAACACAAGTGTGCCTGAGCAGGGACCTACAAAAAGGATTGGCTAGCCACCTGGTAGACGAGTATCCTCGAATACTAGTGGCCGGCCATTATATATGCTTAGCTCTTTCTTTTTTTACAACCATTTTTTCCTTCCGTGTATATACTCGGAGGGTTTTTCGAAACGAGTGTAGTGATACGTTTACACACACACACACACACACACACACACACACACACACACATATATATATATATATATATATATATATATATATATATATATATATATATATATATATATATATATATATATGTATATATATATATATATATATATTGTAAAAAGTGAAAGAACAAATAGAACCTACTGTTCATGCATTTATTTTTATAAAGAGTACTCAATACAAAGAGCATAATATTGTAATTTTGTTATTGCAATAGTTTATAAAAGCATTATATCACTACACAAAAGTTTTCAGGTTTCAGAACAATACTGTTCTTCTTTTATCAGGCCTCATACATGTTGCAAACACAAATACACACAAACTGTTGTGGAGTTGTTGTGGCGAATTCTTCGTTGTCAAGTTGTTGTGGCCTGTTAGGGCCCGGAAGTAAGACACAGAAACAGAACGGTAGGTTTAAACAGTCTGTTAAAATAACAAGAACATATATACAAGTAAGAGTTAGTAATCAGCAGATAGAAGTGTAAGTCCGAACGGTATAGTTACGCTGCGTGTTGGCTGCCACTTCACAATCTTTAACTATCTTTCAGCTGCAAATAGTCAACCCCAGTTTTAGAGAAACGAAACATTAATTTGAAAATTCTTGCTTATCCGAAAGAAGGTCATGTAAAGCCTTTGATTTTCGCTTGTACTTATTTTATGGGTCCTGGGCTTGACGGTAAACTGCATCCGGCAACAAAGCCTCTGATTGGAAGGTTGGGAGGAGCATGGAACCACTTCTTAATTGCTGTTGTTTCCATGTCCACCCTGACCCGGAGTGGTAGCACCTGTTAGGGTCCCAGCTATGGGCAAATAGTTAACTCCCAAACTGGGGTCAAAACTCTATGAAAGTATAAAAATATAAACATAAATATAGACTTTTATACAAAAATATAGATTTTTTAAGGAAAAATTATTATTATCACATTTTTAATACAAAACTAGAAGACATTTTCAGTTTTCTAATATAAGAAAGAATAAAAACAAAATATTTCATTAAAATCTGACTAAATAAACCGAACATTAAAATAAAATACCTTTAAAAACTCACCTTTTTGGCATTAAATAACCCACAGAGATGTTGACATGCCGTTAAACAAAACTCAAACTGACCGCCAGAGAAAGTATAATGCAAAAAATAAATGGATTATTATACAGGCAACTAAAACTACCAGACAGAAATTTGGGGCAAAGTGTGTAGAACTTATAGCGAATAATTTGTTGACCAAATAGCAAGTAATTGGATTGCAGCAAATAACGAATCTATCGAGGGACCCAACTGTGATCGAGGTTTAACAACCTATCAATCTTTATGGGATCATTTAAGGTCATAACCAATGATATTGGGTAAAGTTATATTATTTTTACAACATTTTTCTTTTCGAGTATCAATATTCATTGGGATTTGTTTTTAAGAGCAGGGTTCCCAAGTCCTACCCTTGTTATTTAACCCATAACTGGAAGGAAGGGACGGATTAATACCTTTCCCAAGGGTACCAGTGCTTTAGTAAATGCAGGGTATTCAACTATAATTCGAACTCGGCTCACCGATTTCTCTTTCCAAGCCGATATCCACTGCACTACAATGCACATCCGTCACTAAACGCTTACAGCACCTGGTATTCCCAAGCGTTCATCCATCTAAGTACTGACCAGGCTCAACGTTGCTTAACTTCGGTGATCGAGCGAGAACCGGTGTATTCAACGTGATAGGCCGTAAGCCCCCAACTGTGACTCTACTGAGGGTCAATCGTATTACGAGTAACTGACCGTATCGTACCAACCGTGCGATACCAAAACCTCAGTAAACCAAGTAGGCCACAACACAACCAATCGAGGTCATAACAAAATAAATGTAATGAACTCGAAGGGAATTCGAACTCTTTTCTCTGATATTACCATTTGATATTGAGTATAGCCCTAATCCACAATGAAGCTTGATACTTAGAGAAAAAGACACTCATTTATCCTTTCTATGTCTCATTCTTATCTAAACTTATTTATAAATGGAACTTTGTGTGTGTGTGTGTGTGTGTGTGTGTGTGTGTGTGTGTGTGTGTGTGTGATAGACTCTGAAACGGCTGAACTGATTTTCTTGAAAATTTATACAGTTGTACTATAAGCGTCTGCGGGTGTTCTTAGCAAGGTTTCGTGTCGAGGTACCCCGATAAATATCGAAAATCGATAATCAAAAAAATCGGGTTATAGAAGCAGTGGTCCGATTTTAATCAAATTTGATACACTCATAGACAAAGACATACGAAACGATATTCAGTAGTTTCAAGATTGCAGTTCTTACATTAGTGCAAATCGATAATATATATATATATATATATATATATATATATATATATATATATAAGGCAAGATGTTTGTGTGTGTGTGTCAGTTTATCTGCCTGTATGTCTGTATTTTTTTCAGTCCTTTTATTTTAGTTTTTGCTTCGGGTTTGGCTCTAAGTAGGTATAATTGTAGTTCTTAATCTCAGCCATGATACCATTTACTCAGAGGACTTATTTAGCCTTCAAAATTCAGTTTACGACCAAAAAACTTATTTGATATCGATACAGGGAATCAAAATTTGACTTACATCAACTGATTTTTCTTTCATCCTACGGTTTCGCTTTAACTGGAAAGAACTATTGCTTTTTAGTCTTTGGTGCCAACGTCCAAAGAGTCTAAGCTCCAGGACCATGGATTAATTTTAAAGCTTTCATTACACCCGAGCAACGCCGGACTATACTGCTAGTTAATTAAAAGTCTACATTAAACTGTTAGTGAGGAGAACAGGGAACTTAGGCCTTATGCCTTTCATATGATGTTCAGAAGACAGAAGTTTAAACCGTTTTATTAAGTTAGATGTAATATCGGCTCTCTTATATGGCAGTGAATGCTGGACAATCTCGTCAGAGATGAAGAAGAGGCTGGGGCATCAGAAATGTGTTTCTGAGGAAGGATGCTGAGAATACCATGGATTGAACATGTGAGCCGCTCGAGATAGATGATTACATTAAGAGCTATTTTATGCAGATAAGAGAGGAAGATAGCGGTTAACCTAAGACTTGAACAGGATAAAATTGTCAGTCAGTCAGTCAGTCAGTTAAGTGCTATACGTGATACACGCTTGGACGATAATGTCTCGAAAGAGACATGACTGACTGGGCAGAACATTAATCGCAGTAGGTTGCTATTATTTTCTGCGGTAGACTTGTTGCCAGCCAAGGCTAATCTATAACTGGAGGGAAGAAACGGATTAATACCTTTCCCAAGGGTATTTGCGCGCAAGTGAATGCTAGGAATTTAACTAGTATTCGAACTCGGCTCCCCAATCTCTAGTTCCGAGCCGATATCCACTGCACCACAACGCACATTGTAGTGATCGGGAAAACATCCTCTTGAGAGTCGGTTTCACAAAGCAACGGTTTGCGAGAAGAAACGGTTCTAGTGGACTTCTCACCGATGGAATAGGGAGAGGATGTTGGTAGTTTACTACAATATGAGTGGCATGGCGCCTCCTAGCCGTGAAGGTTAGAACTGGAAGCACCAAGGAATGTAGTCCGTCCAAGAAGTTCTCCCAGGGAAATGAAAGGATTGTGGATGATCGGTTGGAGGGTGGAAAATATTCCATCACTTCAGGACGTGGAGACTCTTTTGGACTCTATCGAGACTTGAAAATGTGAACTGGCCAGCTGTTGTCTAAATATGACATCAAATATGACATCCAAATATGACATCAAATATGACATCCAAACATGACGTCAAATATGACATCCAAATATGACATCAAATATGTCATCAAATATGACATGAAATATGACATCCAATATGACATCAAATATGACATCCAAATACGACATCAAATATGTCATCAAATATGACATCCAAATATGACATCCAATATGACATCAAATATGACATCCAAATATGAAATGAAATATAACATCAAATATGACATCCAAATATGACATCCAAATATGACATCCAAATATGACAACCAAATATGACTTCACATATGATATCCAAATATGAAATCAAATATGACATCAAATATGACATCAAATGTGACATCCAAATATTACATCAAATACGACATCAAATATGACATCCAAATATGACATTCAAATATGACATCAAATATGACATCCAAATATGACATCAAATATGACATCCAAATATGACATCAAATATGACATCTAAATATGACATCCAAATATGACATCAAATATGACATTCAAATCTGACATCAAATCTGACATCAAATATGACATCCGAATATGAGATCAAATATGACATCAAATATGACATCCAAATATGACACTTAAATATGACATCAAATGTGACATCCAAATATGACATCAAATATGACATCCAAATATGACATCAAATATGACGTACAAATATGACATCAAATATGACATTCAAATATGACATCAAATATGACATCCAAATATGACATCCAAATATGACATCAAATATGACATACAAATATGACATCAAATATGACATCAAATATGACATCCAAATATCACCTCCAAATATGACATCAACTATGTCATCCAAATACGACATTTTAGGCCTGATCTGGCTATTTTAAATACAGTCAGGTATTTACTGAAGCGCTAAAGGGAGATGACTATTTTTCCTGCACCTTTTACGAGGGATCGTATGACGAGGAAGAGAGACTTGGAAAATGTAACACTCACAAGTCATGGTGAAGATAAGAGGTACAGTGAAAAGCAGCCAATAATCTACTTAACGGGCTTGTGTGACTGGTTGACAGATCAGGGATTAGGAGAGATAAGAAAAAGACAAACATGGTTAAGAGCGACAACTGACAGGAACGATGACCCACGTCCTGAAGGAACACGGCAGATAGAAGCAAAAGAAGGCGGTTTTACTAGCTGTAAAGACGACATCTCTAATTTAATTTTAATCTTTATAATATACTTATATCTAAGTACGCATGCGCGTGAGAAACATAACAGGAAGAGATGCCTGTGCGTGAGGATGTGTACTAATTCGCCTATGAAATAACTATACTTAGAAATATCCCCACCCTCAATAATGTCCTCCCACGACAAGAAAAAAACAAAAACAAAAACGAAACGATAAAACATAATTGAGGGGTAAAAAAAGACGCGCGAGAAGTGTCCGACTATTTTTCTTGTCTGAGACACTTGTTAATGTCGTCTGACCTTTCCATCAAGTCACTCCAGCATTTTGCAGCGTGAATATCGAAGGCTCCACGAGAAAAAAGCGACACAATTAACTGTCTATCACAGAGAAAATGTGTTTCGTAATGAGTGTGGACTCAAACCAGCGTTCGCCTATGAAAATAAAAGAAAAATCTGCCAGGCAATAAAGAATACACTACCCAGGTTTGTAGATATTCATACATACAGGGTTTTTAAATTGCCACCCAGGATCGGCGTGTAGATTTTTTTTTTTTTTGTATAGAACACTTTTTCATACAAATGTGTACTAGTCTAACCCTTCTTCTTCTTCTTCTTCTTCTTCTTCTTCTTCTATGTGCCCTGTCCTTTCAGGACGTAGGCGATCATGGTTCTCCACGTCTCCCTATCCCTTGTGGCTCCCAGCATGCTTACTCCTGTTACTCCTGGCAACCCCCGTTCCGTCATCCACCTGATCAGGTCCTGCAAATAAGTTATCCGCTGCCTTCCTCTGTCTCTCTTGCCTTCTATCTGGCCAGTCAGTATCAGGTTCTCCAGGCTTTCCTTCCTCATCGCGTGTCCCAGGAACTTCAGTTGTCACTTCCTGATGCTCAGTATTAATTTCCTTTTTGTTGCCATTCTTTCCAACACCTCATCGTTGCTTGCATGCTCAGTCCACGATATCCGCAGCATCCTTCTGTAGAACCACATTTCTGCTGCTTCCAGTTTTGTCCTCATTTTCGATGATATTGTCCAGCATTCACTGCCGTATGACATCACGTAGCAATCCAGTACTCTTTTCTTTGTTTCTAGTGAAATTTTCCTGTGTGTTAGTACTTTACTCAGCTTCTGGAACGCGTCCTTTGCCATGCCAATTCGTCTTCGGACCTCTGTGTCGCACTTTCCATCTCCTGTTAGAACACTTCTTAGGTATTTAAATTTTTTCACCTGCTTTATTCTGGTATCCCCGCCTGTATTTGGCATTTTGGGTTGCACCTTTTGCTGATGACCATGCATTCAGTTTTCTTAAAGTTTATTTGTAGACCTTTTTTTTTTCACTCTCCACCGCTACCTTCTGTTGGCGGTCTTGTTAATCCTATTAGGACCAAAAACTAAGTATTAAACAATCAAATAATAATAAATATATATATATAATCATATCACCCCAAGCAAGGCATTTTACTGCCACTGTTTTGCAGGGGGCTACATAGGAGGAAAGTTATAAGAAAAAGTGAAAGGTTATAGGGGGTGTCAGGAAGTGGGTAAGAGAAGGATAAATGTGGCCATAAAGTGAGGAATCAATTTATATACTGATTGTAATATAAAATTGATCCCCCACTTGATATTTACATAATAATATATATTTTTTTCATTTATAAACGAGTTATTTCGATACCTTGGTTTCGACTATGAGTGGTGTCTTCGGGCGATTTTTAAAACAAGTTATTAAAAATCGTCTGAAGACACCACTCATGGTCGAAACCAAATTAGCGAAATAAGTCGTTTATGAATGAAAAATATTCAAAAGTTCTACAATATAATTGTATAGAACATTTCTTAATACAAATGTTTACTTGTCTAACCCTATTAGGACCAAAAACTAAGTATTAAACAATCAAATAATATCTATATATATATATAATCATATCGCCCCAAGCAAAGCATTTTTCGCCACTTTTTTGCAGGGGGTTACATAGGAGGAAAGTTATGAGAAAGAGTGACAGATTATAGGGAGTGTCAGGAAGTGGGTAAGAGAAGGATTATTGTGGCCAAAAAATGAGGGATCAGTTGATATACTGTTTGTAATGTAGAATTGACCCCCCACTTTATATCCACATTATAGCATAGAATTTTTTTTATAATCATATCGCCCCAAGCAAGGCATTGTATTGCCACTTTTTTTGCAGGGGGTTACATAAGAGGAAAGTTATGAGAAACAGTGACAGGTTATAAGGGGTGTCAGGAAGTGGGTAAGAGAAGGATGAGAATACTGATGAGAGTGGAGTGGACAGAGAAAGAAGCATGGGAAAGTGGATGCAAGTTAGTGAGATAGGAGATGACTATTGACTTTAGATTTAAATTCTTGGAGATTGTAGCTGTTGGGAAAACAAGTAAATGGAAGGGGATTCCACAGGCGGGAAGTGCGAGAAAAAAATGCTGCTGGAGTAGAATTCGCGTTTACAATTTATTGATTTCACAGTAAAAGGGTGGGACCTAGTTGCTAATCTTGTGGCTCGAGGAAATTTATACATAGGGGGCACCGGTGAGCTAAGTTCATAACCATATTTCTACTGCTTCAATTGCTTCCTAATTTTTGATAAGATTACATAGTAGGATTAGATAGCATATAACAGTTCAGAACTCATGTTCTTTTTTGTTTGTTTGTTTCTAACTAATGCATCAAAACGTCCTCGGATCAATACGTAATCGGATCTCAGTGTCGCACTTTCCGCCCTTTGTTAGAACATTTCCCAGGTATTTAAATTTCTGTGCTTGTTTGATTTTAATATCGCCGATTTGGAATTTGCATTTTGGGTTCATCCTTTTGTTTCAAACCACACATTCAGTTTTCTTGTACTTAATATTCAGTGCCCGTCTTCTTGCTTTTCCTTCTCTCCCTTTATAGGAGCTTTTATAGGTTTCCTTCTGTGTTTACAATTAACCCTTTGTCATTTGCGCAACTTATTTTGTTAAGATTATGGCCGCCAACAACAAATCTGGACAGAACATCCAATAGGTGGATTTAGAACCTAACTCATCCTCGGCTTTCCTTAATCGTTCAATATAATGACGCGATCATATTTCGAGCTTTTGTCCGTTTTTCATCAACCCCTTTGCCCAAGAATGTGACCCCTGGTACCATGGCGTCTCAGCCGTTTTATTCTAGTGTCAAAAACTCAAATCTTCTTTTTATATATGAAACGTCAAAGTGAATGCAAAAAAATGTCAGAGGCAAATTCCTAAATTAGAATGATTGTGTGTGTGTGTGTTTTTTATAAGACATACAATGTCGACCCCGGATGTTCTGTGCTTTTGGTTTCAAATTCTCGTTGAAAATAGGATAATGAAAGACAAAAGATATATAAATGGATGTATAGATTTATTCATTTTGTTATGTTTTTATCGGTGTTTTATTTTCCCTCCGTCTCTCTCTCTCTCTCTCTCTCGCTCTCTCTCTCTCTCTTGTGTCTGTCTTTTATTCTCCCACTCTCTCTCTGTCTTTTATTTTCCGGCTCTTTCTCCTCTAACTGTCCTTTATTTTTTATGTCTGTTTTTATTTTTTCTCTCTCTCTCTATCTCGCTTCGTTGTTTATTGGCATTAATAGTGTTGATTGAAAGTTGAATACGGTGTCGTCTGTAATTTTCAGTTTATTTCGGATGTTTTCGGTTTATTTCGGTCATTTCCGGGTGAAAGCACTTTGTGTCACTAATAAATTCTTTTCATTTTTGTAAACAACAGTCTGGTTGGGCAGATGATTTAGGTGACAGATTATCGCTGAACTGATGTCAGCCCATTTATTTATGCTGATCTCTCTAACCCTTACCGTCAGCATATTTTACAAATGCCTTTTTTTTATACGGATCAAAATTCACCAGTTATTGACTGGAAGATCAATCTGAAGTTGTGTAGATTAAATTCAGCCAATTCTTTTATTCTGCTTTACAAAATAAAACGTTTAAATTTATTGTTCTTCTTATGCCTTTTTTATTAAAAAGAAGGCCTTGTACTTTCAGAAGAGGGTGTGAGTTGTGGCGCAGTGGATATCGACTCGGAACGACAAACCGGTGGAGCCGAGTTCGAATTCCAGTTGAATTCGTTGCATTCACTTACGCACAAATACCCTTGGGAAAGGTATTGAACCGTCTCTTCCCTTAAGCTATGCATTAAATAACAAGATTGATTGGGTTCTATAGCCTTGGTTGGCAACCAGTCTACCGCAGAAAGTAATGGCAACCTACTGTGACAAAAACAATATAATAATGTAATATAATCTATCTCTTCTCCCTTCAGCTATGGGCTAAATAATAGGACAGATTGGGTTCTATAGCCTTTGCTGACAACCAGTCTACCGCAGAAAGCAATGAAAACCTACTGCGGGATAATCTTCTGCCCAGTCAGTCATGTCTCTTTCGAGACATGATCGCCCAACCGTATATCACATATGGCACTTAACTGACTGAATAGTTGGAAGCATAATTAAAGCTTTTACTGGTCAAAAAGTAGGGGATCAGTATTCTATTGGCACGAAGTAGTAAACTGACCCCCACTAATTAGCACTTAATAATATAATCCACCTCTTCTTCCTACAGCTATGGGTTAAATAGCAGGACAGATTGGGTTCAATAGCCTTGGTTGGCAACCAGTCTACCGCAGAAAGTAATGGCAACCTACTGTGAGAAAAACAATATAATAATGTAATATAATCTATCTCTTCTCTCTTCAGCTATGGGCTAAATAATAGGTCAGATTGAGTTCTATAGCCTTTGCTGACAACCAGTCTACCGTAGAAAGTAATGGCAACCTACTGCGGGAAAATCTTCGGCCCAGTCAGTCATGTCTCGTTCGAGAGATGATCGCCCGAAGCGTGTCTCACGTATGACCTTCAGAAGGTAAGCAATCCTAGATCTCTACGAATGCTTTTACTTGTCATTAATCATGGGAAACAAGTGTTTTCTCTTTGCTTTCTTCATGATTTCTCAGTTCAGAGTTTTATCATTCTAAATAGCTTCTATCCAAAGCTAGAAAGCCTTGTCAGCTCTCATATTAACCCTGAACTATGAAATGAAAACGCAGAAAAACATGTTTAAAAAAAAATTATCATGTTTTAATTTTTAATTTTGTTTTTTGTTTGAGCCCGGCGTTGCTCGTATGTAATGAAAGCTTTAAAACTAATCCATGGTCCTGGAGCTCAGACTCTTTGGACGTTGGCACGAAAGACTAAAAAGCAATAGTTGTTTCCAGTTAAAGCGAAACTGTAGACTGAAAGAAAAATGCATGGATGTAAGTCAAATTTTGATTTCCTGGTATCGATATCAAATAAGTTTTTTCGTCGTAAACTGAATTTTGAAGGCTAAATAAGTCCTCTGAGTAAATGGTATCATGGCTGAGACTACAATTAAGAACTACAATTATACCTACTTAGAGCCAAACCCGAACCAAAAACTAAAAAGGGCTGAAAAAAATACAGACATACAGGCAGATAAACAGACGCACACACAAACATCTTGCCTTTTATATATATATATATATTATCGCACTATTGTAAGAACTGCAACCATGAAACTTCTGAATATCGTTTCTTATGTCTTTGTCTATGAGTGTATCAAATTTGATTAAAATCAGACCACACTTTCTATAACCTGATTTTTTTCGATTATAGATTTTCGATATTTATCGGGGGAACCGCGGCACAAAACCTAGCTAAGAACACTTGCAGACGCTTATAGCACAACTGTGTAAATTTTCAAGAAAATCGGTTCAGTCGTTTCGAAGTTTATAGATAACGGACGCACACACACACACACACACACACACACACACACACACACACACACACACAGACAAAGTTCCATTTATAAATAAGTTTAGATTACGAAATTCTCTCTATAATAAACGAAATAAAATCTGACGGCCGTTCTAGTGACCATAATGTACATTGTAGAGTATACATTTAATAATACATTTAATAATAAAAATAATGGCCTGCTACGTGCAGATGACACGGGGTCAATAGCAGACGCGAAAACAAAACCTCCAACAGAATAAGGTAGAGGAAAGCGAGAAGGACTAAACATAAACTACAAAATGACTGAATGCGTTATCATCAGCAAAAAGAGGAACTCAAAATGCCATTACAGGTCGGGGATACTAAAATCAAGTAGGTACAGGAATTTTAATACCTGGGAAGTTTTCTAACAGTGGACGAGAAGTGTGTCTCCGGCTTTCGGGCTGGGGTCACCAAGACCGAATAAGATCAGTTTAAGACCAGTTTAAACCGATTTTGAACCTACCCACCGGTAATAGGTAATGTTTTCACCAGTACCTGGGAGTACGCACTCAGGTTCCCCACATTCAAAAAGACATTTTGTCATATCTCTCTCAAGTGGTGGAGAAGGGTAAATATTGGAGGACGGGGAGTGTGACACTAAAATCCGAAGGTGTATTGCCATGGCCAAGGACGCATTCCAAAAGTTGAGAGAAGAAAAAAAAGAATACTGAATTGTTACGTGATATCTGTCCGCCTGTATGACAGTGAATGCTGGACAATCTCCTCAAAGATGAAGAAGAGACTTGAAGTAAGAGAAACAGAGAAAAGAATAATGAACTGTTACGTGATATCTGTCCGCCTGTATGGCAGTGAATACTGGACTATCTTCTCACAGATGAAAACGAAACTTGAAGCAACAGAAACAAAGATAACACTACTGGAATTTTATATAATATCAATCATGCTATATGGCAGTGAATGCTGGACAATCACTCCACTGATGAAGAAGAGACTTGAAGCAACAGAAACAAAGTCAACAGTACTGGACTGTTATGTAATATCAGTCTTCATATATGGCAGTGAATGCTGGACTATCTTCTCACAGATGAAGAAGAGAATTGTAGCAACAGAAATAAAGAAAACAGTACTAGACTGTTATGCAATGCTAGTCTTTTTAAATGGCAGTGAATGCTGGACTATCTTCTCACAGATGAAGAAGAGACTTGAAGCAACAGAAATAAAGAAAATATTAGTAAACTGTTATGTAATGGTAGTCTTTTTAAATGGCAGTGAATGCTAGAAATCCTCTTACAGATGAAAACGAAACATGAAGCAAGCGAAACACTGAAATCCGCAGTCGGATTCGAACGGCCAAGGATGCATTTCAAAAGTTAGCCATTGTACTGAAAAAGCAAGATTTTGTTGGACACAAAGAAAAGAGTACTGAAGTGTGACGTAATATCAGTCCCATTATATGGCAATGAATGTTGGAACAATCACCTCACAGATGAAAAAGAAACTTGAAGCAACAGAAACAAAGAAATGAATAATGAACTGTTATGTACTATCCGTCCTGCTATATGGCAGTGAATACTGAACAATCTCATCACAGATGAAGAAAAATTAGAGGCAACAGAAACTCAGACAACTTATTTAGCCTTCAAAATTCAGTTTACGACGAAAAAAGCTTATTTGATATCGATACCAGGAAATCAAAATTTGACTTACAACCATTCATTTTTCTTTCAGTCTACGGTTTTGCTTTAACTGGAAACAACTATTGCTTTTTAGTCTTTCGTGCCAACGTCCAAAGAGTCTGAGCTGCAGGACCATGAATTAGTTTTAAAGCTTTCATTACACCCGATCAACGCCGGGCTATACTGCTAGTATATATATATATATATATATATATATATATATATATATATATATATATACTAGCAGTATAGCTAATTATATATATTAGCGCCTATATATATATATATATATATATATATATATATTAGGCGCGATTGGTAAATTGTCGCAATTACTTTATTATTTCAAATATTGTTTAGACTTAGTCTGAGCTCCAGGGCAATGGATTAGTTTAAAGCTTTCATTACACCCGAGCAACGCTGGGCTATACTGCTAGTGAATGTATAAGATGTAGAAGAAAAAAATCCTTCATGTTTTTACCCGCAAGGATCAAGATGTTTTTGTCGTTAATCCAAATTGCAGCCGTGACCTTCGCACATCAAAGATTTCGCCTTTTAGGCGCTTGATCTTTGTAAATTACGCTTGACCTTTTCGGGGGACAGCCTTTCCTAACAGGCGAGGTAGACTTTTTAAGACTCGCAACTTTTTACCAATTAAATGTCGAGAGAATCGCAAAATAGAAAGATTCGTTACAAAACGAACCAAAACTCGCCGCTTTGTTTGTGACACTCCCTATCGACTCATTGCTTATCTTGCAAGATGTTGCTAGTGAGTTTTTTCGTCTCTGCCTCCTGTATGAATGCAGTCTTTGCCATACTTCGCTTTTCTTAAGAAATATCGATTGAAACAAATGATAAGCTAATGTAAAAGATTAGAATCTCGTGCATCCTCTTCTTTTGAGTTCTCCACGCTTAGCACGAAGCCTGTACGAGGGGGTGCCGAAAAGTCACCAACTCAGCCAAGAAGGATGACCTAGATCCATGAAATGTTAATGTTGTGCCATAAACATTCTTAATGTACAATGTGCACTAGTGCAGTGCTTCTCACTGTCTGATGTGGCGGACCGGTAGTTTTTTTGGGGGTTTTTTTCAATGTGCCAGGGACCGCCAAGTCTACTCCAACAGTTTCTTTTCTCGCACTTCCCGCCTGTGAAATTCCCTTCCACATACTTGCTTCCTCGACAGCTACAATCTCCAGGAGTTTAAATGTAAGTTCAATAGACACCTCTTAACACACTAACTCGCACCCATTTTCTCAAATACTCTTCCTATGTATATCCTTACCCGTCTATCACCCTCCTTATGACATTTCCTATATTTAATCGCTCTCTCAGCACCTTTCCCTATGTAACCCCCTGCGCTATAGTGGCAGTGGAATGCCTTGCTTGGGGTGAAATGATTAAAAACAAAAAAAAAAGCCAATCCAGCTGAGTAAGAGGTGGGGGGGGGACTGTGAACACCGTAATTTTTTTTTTTTTTTTTTTTTTTTGGAGATATCTACTGTGGGTTGTGGTGCAGTTGATATCTGCTCGGAACGAGAAATCGGGGAGCCGAGTTCGAATTCCTGTTGAATTCATTGCATTCACTTACGCGCAAATGCCCTTGGGAAAGGTATTAATCCGTCTCTTCCTTCCAGTTATGGGTTAAATAACACGACAGATTTGGTTCTCTATCCTTGGCTGGCAACCAGTCTACCACAGAAAGTAACGGCAACCTACTGCGGGATAATATTTTGCCCAGTCAGTCATGTCTCTTTCGAGTGAATACAATGAATTCAACTGGAATTCGAACTCGGCTCCCCGATTTCTCGTTCCGAGCCGATATCCACTAATCTGCTAAAATACTCATTTTACACGAATGGTCACAGTATTCCAACTCACTTGGCAGTTATTTTTTAAATTTTTTCAAAAGTTCCCCTTTCCTTTCCAAAAAGATTTATTGAAATACTGATTTTAGAAAGTTGGTTTGGCCGGGAACTCTTCAGCATTCCCGCGCAATTACGAACAGATATATAATTATTTGATTAAGACAATTAAATGACATGATAATTACGTCTTAATATGAGATATTCAGATCACCATGACACAAACAGATGAGGGAAATAGACAACATATGAATTCCTCTACGCAAACGATTAAAACAAAAATGGAGGAACAGCCGAATAATCATAAACAGGAGGGAATTTCACATTTTTTTAAAATCGTATCACCCCGAGCAAGGCGGTAACGCCACTGATGTGCAGGTGGCTACGTAATAGTGAAAAGATTGGAAAAGATAAAGCTGGAAACCACATCCTAAACAGGGAACAAAGGATGAGCCTCTTAACCTGTTCAATAGACATGGGTGGAGTGTGAACCGGGCGATAGATAGATCTATCTACTCCAATTGAAAAAAAAAAAAAACAAAGTGAGAAGATTGGAAAAGTGAAGGCCTGAAACCACATCCTAAACAGGGAACAAGGGATGAGCCTCTTAACCTGTTCAGTGTTTTCGCCTTCGACTTCGTAAAATCTATATCTATAAAAGTGACGAGGTTGAACGTTGTGTAAGTATTTGTTAGTTTGATAGATTCGACTTAGCGTCTGCATTTTTCGATCTAGCTCGACGGCAGTTGCGCTCAGATGTAGATCAAAATTTTAGAACGCTAACGACACCTTGAAATTTTTCAGAAGGCCAAAATTAGGGGTAGAAAAATATATATTATCCCCCCCACAAAGTCAGGGATCAGTTTATGTATTGATTATAATATAGAAACGATCACCCCACTTCATATTATCTATATCTATATATGTTGCCTCCCTCCCTCCCTAATCCAATAGAGACATTCTACATTTTTAGCTATATCTATAAAAGTTTAATAAAATATAATAATGATATCTATATTACATATTAGTAATATATTAATATCAAAACCTATAACCTGATAATGAACAACAACCCCTCTCCAGCTGCTACTGGGGTCGATAGAACTAATGTTGTGTATGAATTCAAATGTCCTTTTGAAGAATGCTCTTCTAAACCACATACATTGGATTTACGACTACCCGGCTATCTAGACGATTAACTATGCATTTAAATGATTCTAGCGCCATTACACAACATCTTAAGTCACATACTGTTTTCCTTCAGCATTCTGACATTCGTAAAATTCTTATAGACAATACTAAAATTATTGATCAACACACAGACACTAAACACCTAAAAATTTTAGAGGCACTACATATCAGAAATAATAAACCTCTTATCAATCGCACAGTTGACCAAGTTTCTGGACAGATACTGAGTTGTGTTTTGAGGGTTTATTAGAAATATAATTGAGGTAAATTATTCTTTGCCTCTGGGTAATTAGATAATTCATATAATTACTTTCCTCGAACTTTAAATTTCCGTAACGTATTTTTTTCGGTATTTAAAAATCTTTAACAATTCCATATTATCGATAATTCACGCATCTACGTGATCTCATATCTTCACGCGTGCATGTTGTTTACATCATTGCTTTCCTTGAATTTTCAAAATATATTTATTTTTCTTAACGTTAATTTAGTTTCTTCAAAATGTTCTTCAAAATACCGTAACATTTTAATCAAAAATTGCCTTGTAAGTACTCGGATAACCTTTGGACAATTTTTACATAAATATAATTCGGAAATAAAAAGCCTCATTAGAAAATATGAGAAAATACAAAAGACTAAAAGAAAATCTGCAAGACTAAGTTGTCTCTATCTTTTAATACAAGGTGTTTAAAAGAAAAGATGCTGCCAAAATATACGTACTTTATAATAATATCATATAATAACTCTGCTTGTTCCCGTCTTAATTCGTTAGTGACTTACTTACTTACGCCACTGAAGAAAGATAACACACTTACTCTCTACACAAGCTTTTTCTTTCCCTCTATCTTTTTATAATCTATAAACGCTACTCTCCTCAGCCTTTCCCTCACCTTTGCCGAACAGAATCATATAATAATTCTGCTTGTTCTTTCCTTAGTTACATAGTTCCTCCGTCCGTTACGCCACTGAAGAAAGATAACACACTTACTCTCTACACAAGCTTTTCCTTTCCCTCTATCTTTTTATAATCTATAAACGCTACTCTCCTCAGCCTTTCCCTCACCTTTGCCGAACGGAATCATATAATAATTCTGCTTGTTCCTTCCTTAGTTACATAGTTCCTCCGTCCGTTACGCCACTGAAGAAAGATAACACACTTACTCTCTACACAAGTTTGGTAGAATGGTGAGTTTGGTGAGAATCGGATAAAAATTGTGGATTTGTATAAAGGATATACCGACAGATAAACAGACACACACACAAACATCTTGCCTTATATATATATATATTATCGATTTTCTGAAATATTGTAAGAACTGCAAGCTTGAAACTTCTGAATATCGTTTCTTATGTCTTTGTCTATGAGTGTATCAAATTTGATTAAAATCGGGCTACTCCTTCTTAGAGTACAACTCTGTAAATTTTCAAGAGAATCGGTTCAGCCGTTTCGGAGTCTATAGGTAACGAACACACACACACACACACAGACACACACAAACAAAGTTCCATTTATAAATAAGTTTAAATAAACGCTACTCTCCTCAGCCTTTCTCTCACCTTTGCCAAACGGAAGGGTAGTAAAGAGTGAGAGAGTAGGAGGAGAGAGCTCATAGCATTACCGTAGCAGTAGCCGGTGGTTGTAGCAGTAATGTGTGTGTGTGTGTGTGTGTGTGTGTGTGTGTGTGTGTGTGTGTGTGTGTGTGTGTGCTGTACAATATAGTAACAATAGGTAGGTTTGTTGTCGTATCCCGCGACCTAATAACAAAATTTCTGGCCTCTACACCCTTGGCCATTACTCAGTTGGTCTTTTCTGTTTATAATGGACACAGGAGCCATGATTTTTCAGTAATAAAAAAAAACATTTTCTCTCAAAATCTCTCACAAAATAGCGTACAGTATTTTGGTTATGGTCTGTGCATACGCCACTTAATATAAGATTACAGTAAAGTAGCTTCTATGGACATTACTTTAATAGATATTTTAATAAAATTACACTGTTATTGTTATTTTATTATCCAATAACTTTATGTTTGAAGACATTACTATCATTTCTAGTATGACAAAGTAAAATTCTTCCAGGAAATCATAATTATCCTTCCATGGAAATTCTACGGGTTCCGCTTGTATATATTATGTCATATTATTCCTGAAACTACACGAGTGAAACCGGGCTAAACTGCTAGTTAAGTCGTAAACTGAAGTGCCCAAAAACTTAGTGTAGCTTCTTCCTTCACCTAAATAACATTGAAAGAAGTCTTCGTATCGCTGAAGACAGTTCATGGATCTGTTTTTTTTTTTTTTTTTGTTCCACATCTGTTCATAACTGAGATGTTTTAGTTGCAGGGTATTTAATGACGTCGGGAATGTGTTCCATACTCAATGGAGATTAAAGCTGATGTTCGTAGTGATGATAGTGAATACTAGAGTACTTGGAAGGTGAATGACTTGATGGAATCAGTTTCATTTCACCCACTTTACCTGGCAGGAACACATGATGACCACCGGAAAACACTGTGATTATAACAAAGTACATCTGCTCTGCATGTGCGTTGTGGTGCAGTAGATATCGATTCGGAGCGATAAATCCGGGAACCGAGTTCGAAATCCATTTGAATTCCGTGCATTCACTTACGCACAAATACCTTTGGGAAAGGTATTAATTCGTCTCTTCCCTCCAGTTATGGGTTAAATAATAGGACAGATTGGGTTCTATAGCCTTGGCTGTCAACCAACCTACCGCAGAAAGCAACGGCAACCTACTGCGGGATAGTATTCTGCCCAGTCAGTAATGTCTCGAAAGAGACATGATCGCCCAAAGCGTGTATCACGGATGGCACTTAATTGACTGACATATGCTCTGCAACAAGACTTTTATATGTTACATATTTCAAGACAGACCCTCGTGCAAATATTTTTCGTAACCTTCATCAAAACACACTTTATAATGATTTCGTCCCCAATAAAGGCGATAAAGCCGTTAAGATGTCAGTGCCTTTTTCGCCTTATCAGTGATGTTATGCCGTGGGATCATGACAAGTTTCTGGTCTTTCAATATAATACTTGTTCATCCAAGTGACCCTACCGGAACATTACTTATCCCAACTGGCGATCCTGAAACAAAACACACTCAGCGTTATATCAAGTATTAACAATATAATAACTAGGGTCCGCAAATTGGAGGAGGCAGTTATCAATGATAATGTTCTGATTCTGAATTCACGGTTATTTCCCTTTAATCCTATCACCGATGTTTGTTTGTTTTTTTCGTTTTTTTGTATTTTTTTTATTTTTGTAAATTTACTTTTATCACGTAAAGTTGGGGAAGTGCAGCCAATCATTTTATATATAAAATTGTACGAGAGTCATTCAATAAATGAGTTGAATTTTTTGGTATAAGGACTTCTACGTGGGTCATTCAATAAATAAGGTGAATTTTTTGGTATAAGGACTTCTACGAGGGTCATTCAATAAATAAGTTGAATCTTTTGGTGTAAAGACTTCTACGAGGGTCATTCAATAAATAAGGTGAATTTTTCGGTATAAAGACTTCTAATACAGATAGAAGCTTACATTTTTTTATTTTTCAACGTAGTCTCCCAGCAGAGTCACACACTTTTCCCATCTTTGCACAAGCTTCCGTATTCCTTCAATGGCCGATGTCTCAGCCACTCGCTCACAGCACTTTTGACTTCATCGTCACTTTCAAACTTCCTGCCTCTCGTGAACGCTTTCAAAGGACCAAACAGGTGTAAGTCTGAAGGGGAAAGGTCTGGTCTGTAAGAGGGATGAGGGAGCAGTTCCCAGCCCAGCTCGTTGATGGTCTGCACCGTTTCTGCTGTGTGATGCCTTGCGTTGTCTTGTTGCATTCCTTGATCTGTTTTTATTATTGGCATTAATATAAAAACCGAAAAATTAACTCACTTTAAATGTACTGCGTCTAGTGGTTGTGGCTAAGGCAAGCTAACCGGACGAAGCCCCTCCAGGTGTCAATCTTTTAATTATTGCGTCTTGTCCATCCCCACAGAAAAGTTGCCTTTGAATGAGGCGAAATATCCCCAGACATGCAAAGTGGAACGGAAACAGTCTACTCCCGGAGATTCAATAAAGGATTCAGTTTGGAATTCCCTGTAGAGTGTCCTGATCGATACACTTCTTATGAAGGTCGGAGAGCAGAACGGTCGAAAATTTGATAAAAGCAACATAGATTAGAGCAGTAGTCTGAATCTAGATATTTTAAATAATGACAACTTCTCTTCCTAGTGATTGCCGGACAATCTCCTCAAAGATGAAAAAGAGACTTAAAGCAAATAGTTTTGCAGAAGGATTTTCAGGACACCATGGGTCGAACATAAAAGCAACGACAATGTTTGGAAGAAGATAGAAACAAAAAAGAAACTAAATACTTAACATCAGGAAAAGACAGTTGAAGTTTCTGGAACATGTAATAAGGAAGGAGGGCTTAGAGAATCTGGTACTCACAGGTCAGGGAGAGGGAAAGAGAGACAGGGGATAGAAACGCGTCAAATACTTGACGGGATTGAGCAAGTGGATGACAGAGCGGGGTTTCAGTCGATAAAGCGTGCTAAGAATCACTAGGAATAGGGAGATGTGGAAGGCCATGATCGCCTACGTCCTGAAGGGACACGGTATATAGAAGAAAAAGAAGATATTCGTAGCTTTAATAAATGACATCGATTGGTGTTAGCGCGACGTCACCGAATAATCGTCAAACAAATGATGAAAGTGACAAAAAGTCTACGAATTTTTCTTTTTTCTTTTTCATTTTGACTTTCTCTTTGTCGTATGCAATTGCGCATGCGCGAGCTTGTGCCTTAAGTCAAATATTTGGTAATTAGATTCGTTCAGATGAGATGCAGTCGTGTACGCCGACAAATTGATTTTTTTTACCGTACGCTCTTGGTTGGCATCATTAATATCTAATCAGGTGAGCAGAAAAACGTGCACACACACACACACACACACACACACACACACACACACACACACACACACACACACATATATATATATTGAGACATAGAAGATTAATATGTTTGAGATTAGTTGAGGCAGCACTACCAGCATAAGTTCATGCACACTTAACTACAAGAGCGAATGCCCATATTACTACAAAATAGCAATTATAAAAAATCTAATACATCGTGCAGAAACTAATTCATCCACAAAACAGATTTTCTACAGTGAACTAAAGAATAAAAAACAAACACTTATTAACAATAGCTTCTCAAACTATATAGTTGACGAGCAAATAAGATGTTTTCTTAGAAGTCTCAATATCAAGCAAGTGAAACATTTACTGCCTCAACGAATCTCAAACATATTAATCTCCTATATCGCAATCAAATGCATACTAACTATAAACAAGATGAAAATATACTAAAAAAATTAATAAATACCAATATATCTACAACAGATCCTAGCAAAAAAAATTAAGTTAATCATATACTACTCTCTCTCTCTCTCTCTATATATATATATATATATATATATATAGTCATCCGCAGACAAATTTGTTTCGCTGTATCACAGCTCATCAGTACGGTTAGACAGCGGATTGCCTTTTACCCAAGATTGAAACCCGACCGAATTGGCCTCAGTCGGCGATTCTAACTCTGAGCTATGGGCGCTCGGTAGAAGGGGGCAAACATATATATATATATATATTTGTGTGCGTGCTTGTGTGTGTATGCGTGTGCATGGGTCTTCATGAAGGTGCATGTGTACAGGTGTACACGTGTTTGCGTGTGCGTGTGTATGTGTATGTTTGAGTGTAAATGTGTGTGTGTGTGTGTGTGTGTGTGTGTGTGTGTGTGTGTGTGTGAGGAATCGTAAGGCCTATCCTATCGGCGTATCCTATTCTAATTTCTGCAGAAGCTGCTTTTGTTCATTCAACACTAATGCCCTTGGGAAAGTTAATATCACGTTATCTCTCAGTCAGATGTCTTATCTCTGGCAACGCACGGTGGCTAAACAGTAACTTGGGCAAGCCACTTTCTTATAATAATAGTAATAGTAACGACAGCAAACAGTTGTTAGACCCATTATCAACATTTGTACACACACATACACACACACACACACACACACACACATATATATATATATATATATATATATATATATATATATATACAAATGTTGATAATGTGTCTATATTATATTGATAATGGGTATATATATATATATATATATATATATATATTGAAACAGGTTGCGATTAATGAATTGTCGTCTAAATTACGCAACAATGAAAATAACACGGACATCTCATTTTAACAAATATATTTACCAAATTTAGACAAAATATCTTGAAATACTAAAGGCTAAATTTATTTAATAATATAAATAATTGGCTCCAAGCACGGCCTCTAGACAATTTTGGAGTCCCTAGCAACTCTCCTGGACAGTCTCATGTTTAAGTTGGTGAGTGCTGCTGTAATTCTTACCTTCTGTGAATCTTTGGTGGTACAAGGAGATTTTTTTTTTTGTCTTTCGATTAATTGTGCCGCTCACATCATTATCAAGAGAATTTCAGTCTGAGTTAGATGGCCAGATTTAAGGGGTGATGCGATCATAGAAATTGTCTGACAGCTATGACTGGTTTTTCTCGCATGTGTGGCATGATGCAGAGTCCTGTAGCCAGACACAGGCACATGATGTAGGCGTTTGTGTTGAGCTGACCCCGACTGTGGAAAAATGAATGGAGGCATAACGTTGCCATCATGAATGGCCACTCCAAACCCCATGATGTTAACTACATATATCATCCAACTCTTTGCGATTCCTCTGCACTCTTGTCAGCTTGACAGACAAACACTCTGAAATCTTCGTATTGGCTATTCCGGGGCGGGATGAATTCTGAATTTCTCACAGACAGTGCCCAACTGACTCTAATATTTTGACAAAATCAAAAAATAAACAATAAGCCTGCACAAAATTGAAAGTACAAAATGGCGACAATTTACTCATCGCACTGTGTGTGTGTGTGTGTGTGTGTGTGTGTGTGTGTGTGTGTGTGTGTGTGTGTTCTTAAGAATCAATACAAATTTGTAAAAAATATTTATCGGATATGCAACAACAAGCCTAACAATTAAAATCACATTAAATCTCTGACCATAGCTCAATTAGGTCTCAATTAAATACAGATGTAGGCCTACCAAATTCTATCCATAACATAATTGTTGATAATAGAAATATAACAGCCTCATCCACATGTTTAATAAAAAGCTAAATATAATGGAAGCATTGCTAATAAAAAAGAAAAAGCTAATACTCAATATCAACTATGAACACGGCCAAAATGTGCTGACTGTGTTTGGAAAATAAGACTTTTCTACAACTCTAGATACATACATAAAGTAAGCTATATATTCAGTTAAAAGTAAAATAAGATTCTTCCTTGATAATGGCTAAAGGTATAGCCGAAAGCGCTTAGATAAATAAAATATTCGGACATTTTTTAAGTAAGTTATTAATTGAAAATAAGAAAATTTAAGAACATATGAAAAACTAAATAGAAAACTTGACCACAGTATTTGTCAGTCGTTTAATGAAACTTGTATAAAAGAAGGATTGCTGCCCAAAGACACAATTATACATACAGGGTGTCCGTAAAGTCTGTGTGCACTTTAAAAAACTTAGAACTTTATTTGTATTTGTGGTAGAAATAATCTGTAAAAAATGAGCTTGAACAATTAAACTTGAAAGATAATACAGTGTTTCAACAAAATGGAGCTTCTCGTCACTTTGTTCTGCGTGTTAGACAGTTTCTAATTCAGGAATTTCCTAACAGATGGATCAGAAGGGGTGGACCATTTTATTGGCCTTCACGTTTGCCAGATTTGACTCCATTAGATTTTTTTTCGTGAGAAAACAACTGTGTATGCAACCAAATCGAGTTCATTAGAAGATTTAAAAGCTGAAATAAGTAATGTGATTTCGGGCATTACTGTAAATCAGTTAGCAAATGTTTTTCTGCGAATTGCAAAATCGCATTACTCTTCGTATTGCTAATGATGGGGGAAACTTAAATAAAATTTTAATAAAATCTTAAAAAATCTAGATTTCTTTCTTTCTAATCGTTTTTACAAATGATTTCTATCGCAAATACAAATAAAGTTATGTTTTTGAAAGTGCACACGAACTTTATGGACGCCCTGTATATATAAACTTATTTATGAATGGAACTTTGTGTGTGTCTCTGTGTGTGTGTGTGTGTGTGTCTGTGTGTGTGTGTCCGTTACCTATAGACTCCGAAACGGCTGAACCGATTTTCTTGGAATTTTACACAGTTGTACTATAAGCATCTGCAAGTGTTCTTAGCTAGGTTTTGTGTCGAGGTACCCCCGATAAATATCGAAAATCGATAATCGAAAAAATCGGGTTATAGAAGGAATGGTCTGATTTTAATCAAATTTGATACACTCATAGACAAAGACATAAGAAACGATATTCAGAAGTTTCAAGGTTGTAGTTCTTACAATAGTGCAGAAAATCGATAATATATATATAAAAGGCAAAGTGTTTGTGTGTGTGTCTGTTTATCTACCTGTATGTCTGTGTTTTTTCAGCCCTTTTATTTTAGTTTTTGCTTCGGATTTGGCTCTAAGTAGTTATAATTATAGTTCTTAGTCTCAGCCATGATACCAGAGGACTTATTTAGCCTTCAAAATTCAGTTTACGACGAAAAAAACTTATTTGATATCGATATCAGGAAATCAAAATTTGACTTACATCCATTCATTTTTCTTTCAGTCTACGGTTTCACTTTAACTGGAAACAACTATTGCTTTTTAGTTTTTCGTGCCAACGTCCAAAGAGTCTGAGCTGCATGACCATGGATTAGTTTTAAAGCTTTCATTACACCCGAGCAACGCCGGGCTATACTGCTAGTATATATATCAAAGAACAACACATCATCTAAAGTGGTTATAAATCCTAATTTATAACAACTTTCGAGGATGTGCTGAATCTTTCTTTTATGTATAACATCATTGAGATCTCTCCTTGTCGTTCTGCGGCCTCGGCCAAGTATTCCCTGTGCATATGGGACCCTAGTGCAGTTTATAGCGAAATTCATATTCTTGTTAAATAACAGAATGCTTGATGCTTCGCCAGGGCTACCAAGGATGCTTTTATTGTGACACCAACACTGGATGGGTTGCCTTCCAGACCTCATCTTCTTATTTAACCCATAACTGGAGGGAAGTGACGGATTAATACCTTTCCGAAGGGTACCAGTGCTTGAGTGAATGCAGGGTACTCAACTGGAATTCGAACTAGGTTCACCGATTTCTCTTTCCAAGCCAACATCCACTGCACCACAACGCACATCCGTCACTGAACGCTTACAGCGCCTGGTATTCCCAAGCGGTCACCCATCAAAGTACTGACTAGGCTCAACGTTGCTTAACTTCGGTGATCGAACGAGAACCGGTGTATTCGACGTGATATTCCGTAAGCTCGCTATATAGATCTATCTCTTAGTATTTTATATTAAGTAGATTTTGGGGATTATCCTCTCGGTTTACGAAATTGACCTCATATATATATATATATATATATATATATATATATATATATATATATATATATATATATATATATATATATATATAACGTAGAATACTTGGTATATAGTTAAATTCCGATAGAGACGAACTCAATAGACCTCAATATTTAATTTAACAGAGTAATAATATAATTTAGAAAAAACTTTTAGATATTCTACAATTTGATGAGTAATACGTATTTCGCCGCTGACCTTGCTGCGAGGCAGACCCAAATGATACGACGGTTAATCTTCAAAATATTCCAAAAAATAATTACACACAGATGCTAACGTGTCCATATTGAGAATAGACATTGTAACAGTAATCTACAATTCTTCGCTCATTCAAAAAAGCCCAAAGAGAGAAAGAAAAAGAAAAATATAGACAATTAATAAATGGAAAGAAGAGAAAGAAAAAGGGAAAGGGAAAGAGAACGAACAGTATACAGAGAAATTAATGTTATAGATCGACTTCAGCATCTATTGCAATCCATCTGCTTTCTTAGAAAAATATGACATGGAAATTTAACATTAAAATTTAGTCTTAAATATGACAGGATATATTTACGGTAAAAATAATGTGCGTAATTATTTTCTGGAATATTTTGAAGATTAACTGTTGTAACATTTGGGTCTGACGAGCAGAAAGGTCAGCGGCGAAATACGTATTACCCATGAAATTGTAGAATATCTAAAACAAATTTATATATATATATATACTAGCAGTATAGCTCGGCGTTGTTCGGGTGTGAGAAATGCGTTTATTATTTTTGGTAACTATTGCCGTTGCCAAGCGGAGTTTTATGTCAACACAAAATAAAATCGTCGGTGATGGTGGATGTTATTGTATTTCAGTCTAAATAACCTCTCTGAAGATGGTTCATGTGAGCCGAAAGCTTAGAAGCAAATTAATAAATAATTATTCAAATGTTGGAGAATTTTTGTCTTTATTTTCAACTGAAATTAAAGCCAAATACGACGTTTAGAACGGCTCATGATTAAATATAATAGACATTCATTGTCTCTTATATTTAACAGCATATGTTTAGAAAATTATTTGCTGCCTCGATACACTCACTCTCTCTCTCTCTCTATATATATATATATATATATATATATATCGCCATGGAAAAAACAATGTCTCATCAGGTCTACCCGATGAGATATTGTTTTTTTTCGATGGCGAAACAAAATGTACACTTTTGTAGTAAATTCTAATTTGTACATGTTCTAAACTATAACTTAGAATATATATATAAACAAAGACTTGTACCCACAGAAAGAAACAATTGATTTGAATAAACAGGACGTCAACTTTTATTTCTTTTTAGACCTTAGACATTTTTTGGCCAACACTTATTCATAGGTTATCCTTTGGCACTTATAACAACAGATCGGACACAAAAATTCAGATGTTTACTACGGTAGAAACCCCCACTTACGTTATAATTATTTTAATAGATTTAATTTTAAATATGGTCCAACTTTGTTCTATTGGAGATAACATTTGAATTTTTGTGTCCCATGCATTACTATAAATGCCAAAGGATAACCTCTGAATAAATGTTAGCCGAAAGATATCTAAGGTCTAAAAAGAAATAAATGATGACGACCCGTTTGTTCAAATACATACATTCATATATATATATATATATATATATATATATATATATATATATATATATATATATATATAACGTAGAACAGTTGGTATATTATTCAGGTAAATTCCGATAGAGACGAACTCAAAAGAACTCAATGTTAAATTCATTTATTCAATTTAACAGAGTAATATAATTTAGAAAAAAAATTAGATATACTACAATTTCATGAGTAATACATATTTCACCGCACAATGATGACCTTGCGGCTCGTCAGACCCAAATCTGACGAGCTGCAAAGTCATCATTGTGCGGTGAAATATGTATTACCCATGAAATTGTAGTATATCTAAAAATTTTCTAACATATATATATATATATATATATATATATATATATATATATATATATATATATAACATAGTGATGATCCACGTATACTGTCTTAATATGTATAGGAAAGAATATTAATAAAAAGTTTTGAATTTAAAAGTGTACTTTTTTTGGACAGTATTTGTTTATTTTTATTATTGTATTTTATATTTCAGACCGCCCTCGGTCCTTCATCAGAAACGAGTGATTTTTAAATTTGAATTAGAAACGTATTTCACGATAGCGTCCGAATTTTTTTTTTTTGTTTACATCACGTGGTGTGTTTGTTCATAACATGCGGCACGTCCGTAGAGAAAGTCTGTTTTTTTTAGATAAAAATTTCTTGGAATATCTAAGAAGAAAAAAAACATTTTAGCTATTGAAATATTTGTAAAGATTCAACACACATAAGTCCCTATTTAACCCTAGCTTGTGTGTATTTAATTTTAAAATCCAGTATTTTTCTTTCTTTCTGCGTGTGTATGTAGAACTAAAATTGGAGTCTATTAGTAAACATTTGCAATTTTCTAAAGTATGATGAAAGACCGAGGGCGGTCTGAAACATAAAATACAATAATAAAAATAAACAAATACTGTCCAAAAAAAGTACATTTTTAAATTCAAAACTTTTTATTAATATTCTTTCCTGTATATATATATATATATATAATTAATGTGCAGAAGATTGTCACTTGGCTGGGCAGTGTTATTTCAGTCGTGCCGACTTCGAAGTTTCACGAAGGCATCATTGTAATGTCTTCACCCTTCAGGATTTTTCTGCTGCTGTTTCGCATTTTTTCTTTTTCGTATAAATATGAAGTTTAGTGTAATTTGATATTTTTGTGAGTGACTTTTTGCCTAAAATGCTGTATTATTCGTTTATCTTTGTTTTTTGCCGTTTCTTAAGTGGTATAGAATTTGTTGGTTAATTACTTTTTATTGTGCTGCAACTTTTTAATTATCCTCATGTATATGCCTGCTTTATGTTGTGCTCACCTCTTTTTACCGTGTCAGTTTATATGCTTGCTTTAAACTTTTCCCGAAACTTCGAAGTCGGAATAACTGAAACAACATTGCTCAGCTAAGTGACAAGTTTATCTACATTAATTCTGTTAATTTTCTCTTTCCTTATCTTAATATCGAGCACTTTATGACAAAAAATCTGCTTGCCTAAAATGCTTTTCCACTGTTAAACTACTAAGAAAAAGCAATTTTGACTCTAAACATTACTACAATTATATATATATATATTAGAGAAAATTTTCAAAATTCAAAGGTGTCGGATGTACATTTCGACATAGGATCTCTAATAGAGACTCTACATCACGTCAGCGACATTGTTTTTTTCCAACTGGCGAAGGCCCTGGGTTAGAGTGTGGAGGGGTTTTAGGTTAACAACGGTCACAAAGTGGAAAAGGACAGAGCTGGTAGTAGCGGGGTTACAGGGTGTTGAAATGGTATATTTAGGAAGGGGAGGAATAGGAGTTCATATTTTATAAAGATAGACAACTAAATGAGTTAAATTACTTTTTAAAGTTAAGATTTTGGGCTGTTTGAAGAGGTGTATTTAGGCGAGAAGGAATGGGTTTCAATATAAGATTTTAAAAATTTTTTATTTAAGTTTATTTGATTAAACCTTTTAGGTAGAAGCGAGCTAAATGCCAATTACATGAAGTTATCTGTTTAAAAATTATTAGAGAAAAAATATTAGAGAAAAAATATTAGAGAAAAAAAATATATATATACATATATGTGTTAACCAAGGAAAAAGGGATTTACTAAAAGAATCCATATTTTCTAAAGCTAGGCAATTTAAGGAGCTTGGGATAGGAAGGTAGGGAGGTTAAAATACTTTTTATGGTTAACGTTAGGGTAAAATTAATATTAAAACTTAAATTAAATACTTTTAATTTATATTCTAACATCTAGTTAACGGGGATTTAAATTCTAAATTTAAGTATTCGAAAAATTTGCCTTGTGGCGGCACTTACTGATGAATTCCCTCCTTAGATTCAGTAACCGGTGTTGATGGGAGTATTTTAATATTGAATTTTTTTCTAGTAAATATAGACAGCACCTAACACGAAAATTTCTCGGAATACGGGCTGAACCTATCAGTTTCCAGCTAATTTCAGGATTCAGCCCTTCCTCTTTCATTTTCCAGAATGCCCGCGAAAGGGCTGTCTGGTACCTCTGACCGAGGTTCGAAAAGAAGTACCTGTGGTTATACAGTCTTTGTTTGAAAGGACCGGCGGACATACCGATATAGGTCCGGAAGTCGTTTTTATTTATTTTTTTTTTATTTTTTTATTTTTTTTTTTTTGTTAAATGGAGAAATGCGGGCTTCATAAATCACCTGGGTGGATTTGCATTTTCCCTCCACCGGGCAGGCGTCCACAGAATTACAGTTGCATTCTTTTAGAATTCCAAACCTAGATTCAGCATTGCGCAAGTTCACCAGAATACTCCTATTATGGGATATATATATATATATATATATTTAGATATAGATATATATATATATATATGGGATATATATATATATATATATATTGCCTGCCCAAGAAGCCATTTCAAAAATCTGATATTTGCTGAATTTTCGTAAACTAGTTCGAGCCGTGTTTTTTAGTACCCGCTTAATGTATATGAACGATGAATATGCCCTTAAAATTGAAACTAATTTATCCACTAAACCCTCTAATAGTATTTCTCTTTTCCTCTCATTCACACTCTTTCTCTTTCTATCTGTCTCTCTCACTTTTCTATTTCTCTCTATCTTTTCTCTCTCCTTCTCCCGCTCACTCTCGCCTTCATTTTCCCTCCTTTTACATCTTTCTTTCTTTCTTTCTTTCTTTCTTTCTTTCTTGCTTTCTTTCTTTCTTTCTTTCTTTCTTTCTTTCTTCATGTCACTCTTTTGATAAATATTTTCGTCCGCAACAAACTCATTCCGCATCTGTTTTTGTCAAAATGGCTGCCAAGCGATAACCGACTCAGTACGATTGACTTGTCCACGTCATCACTTACGTCATTATCACTGGCGATTTGATACTCCCAACGTGGTGATTTTGCAAACAGAAATCCGACGGGACATCTCTGAGCTGAAAGTAAGATTACATTGTATCAGTGAGAAAACTCGGTGATGGTAACGTCGCTATAAACACGGATACGTACAGATGTTGTCGTCTGTATTCGTGTAGAATTACTGGCCGTGTAATGAGACGGGCTTCTTGATTGGAGCTTGTCGTAACTTGTCAGGGATATTTTGAGGTTTCAGAGCTCGATGATGAATTAGAGGTCGGAAAGAAGTTAAAAGACAGTTTCAAATTCCAGACCTCAGAAGAAGTTTGGCGAGAAATTAGTTTTTTTTTTCTTTTTATTTTTGCATCAGTCATAGTGTAAAGATAGCTTAAAATGAAAATTAATTTTAAGTATTTTTTTATTTTCCTTTATGGTTTAAATTATTTCTTTACGCGTATAAATTACTTCCGTCAACGAAAAGGCATAATTTATACTATGACACAAACTCACAAAACAGTAATCTGTATTAATTTAACGAAACATGCTTGTGTGTGTTTGCATATTACAATATGTCATAGATATATTTCTGAAGGCATAATCACAAACTAAAACTAATAATAGACTAAACGTTGATGTCGAAAATCATCAAAGAACACATGATATTTCTATCGAAATGGACTGACATATTGACTATGCTATTTTGGTAGATGCATATTCAATTGTGGACATGACTTTTTATGAGATCTGGTGACCAGAAAGGCGTAACTTCCAATTTAATCAAAGATTACAGAATGCAAGTTTATCAAAGATCGTGGCATGAACTTTCATAGCATACAATTTTATAAGATGTAATTTCACCAGAAATTAAATTCCATAGCATGCAATTTCATAAAACATGTGATTTCATAGTATGTGATTTCATATCATGCAACTTCATTGCATGTGATTTCATAGTATGTGATTTTATAGCATGTAATTTCATAGAATGTGATTTCAAAGCATGTGATTTCATAGCATGTAATTTCATAGAATGTGATTTCATAGCATAGAATTTCATAGCATGTGATTTCAAAGCATGTGATTTCATAGCATGTAATTTCATAGAATGTGATTTCATAGCATAGAATTTCATAGCATGTGATTTCATAGCATGTGATTTCAAAGCATGTGATTCTGTAGCATGTAATTTCATAGAATGTGATTTCATAGCATATAATTTCATAGCATGTGATTTCATAGCATGTGATTTCAAAGCATGTGATTCTGTAGCATGTAATTTCATAGAATGTGATTTCATAGCATAGAATTTCATAGCATGTGATTTCATAGCATGTGATTTCAAAGCATGTGATTCTGTAGCATGTAATTTCATAGAATGTGATTTCATAGCATGTGATTTCATCAAAGATTATAACATGAAATTTCATACCATCTAGTTTCATGGAATGCAATTTCAAAGCATGCAATATATTGCATGTAGTTTCATCCGAAACGGAATTTCATTGCATGAAATTTCATGAAAATTTCATTCATTTTATTAACCTGTGAAGGGGCGTAAGACAAGGATGTGTCTTTTCACCGTATCTGTTCAAGTTATACAGCGAGAATATTTTGAGGACTCTAGAAGTTATGCTTGGATTCATCATCGGAGGCCACAATTTAAATAACATAAGATACGCAGATGATACAGTGCTGATAGCAGACACAGAAAGGAAACTACCAAACCTCCTACAGAAGGTATCTGAAGAGAGTGACAAAAAAACTACAAATAAACTGCAAGAATACCGAATGCATGGTCATTAGTCAAAAGAGTAACCCAAAATGCCAAATACAGGTGAGGGATACTAAAATTAAGCAGGTACAAAAATTTAAATACCTAGATAACAGAAGACGGAAAGTGCGACACAAAGATCCGACGGTGAATTGGCATGGCGAAGTACGCCTTCCAGAAGTTTAGTAAAGTATTAAGAAACAGGACAATTTCGCTAGAAAAAAAGAGAGTACTGTATTGTCATGTGATGTCGGTTCTTCAATATGGCAGTGAATGTTGGACAATATCATTAAAGATGAAGGAAAACCTTGAAGCAACTGAAACGTGGTTCTACAGAAGGATGCTGCAAATCTCATGGACCGAGCATGTGAGCAATGATGAGGTATTGGAAATGATGGGGACGAAAAAGAAATTAATACTGAGCATCAAGAAGAGACAGCTGAAGTTCCTGGGACATGCAATGAGGAAAAAGGGCTTGGAGAAACTGTTACTAACAGGCCAGATAGAGGAAAAAAGAGACAGGGAAAAAGCAGTGGATAACATATTTGAAGGATCTAATCATTTGGTTGATGGAACGAGGGTTGCTTGGTGCAACAGGAGAAGGCGTGCTAAGAGCCACAAGGGATAGGGAGACGTGGAGGGCCATGATAAATGCTGTATAATTGTTACCAGATCTAGTTTTATTTTAATCTAATGGTATCATTCATAGTTTTTTCTAATAAATGCATCTTTTTAGGATGAATTTTGATATCGTCTATCGTGATCGGGAATTCTTTAATAGTGCTAGTCACCAGGCTTTTAATTTCACTTTCGAATGCCAACAAAGGAATCACAGTATCTTTATCTTCTTCGTATTTCGATATCAATCTGTACAAGCCATCTGCGTGTCCCAATTTTTTAAATATAAATTCCATCTTGAAATCAAGGTGTAATTATAAATCAAGGTATAATTATAAATCAGGGTACAATTATAAATCAGGGTGTAATTATAAATCAAGGTATAATTATAAATCAAGGTGTAATTATAAATCAAGGTATAATTATAAATCAGGGTACAATTATAAATCAGGGTAGAATTATAAATCAAGGTATAATTATAAATCAAGGTGTAATTATAAATCAGGGTATAATTATAAATCAAGGTGTAATTATAAATCAGGGTATTATTATAAATCAAGATGTAATTATAAATCAGGGTATAATTATAAATCAAGGTGTAATTATAAATCAAGGTATAATTATTAATCAAGGTGTAATTATAAATCAAGGTGTAATTATAAATCAGGGTATAATTATTAATCAAGGTGTAATTATAAATCAAGGCGTAATTATGGAATCAGGGTATAATTATAAATCAGGGTATAATTATAAATCAAGGATTAATTATAAATCAGGGTGTAATTATAAATCAGGGTGTAATTATAAATCAGGGTATAATTATAAATCAGGGTGTAATTATAAATCAGGGTATAATTATAAATCAGGTGTAATTATAAATCAGGGTATAATTATAAATCAGGGTGTAATTATAAATCAAGGTGTAATTATAAATCAGGGTACAATTGTAAATCAAGGTGTAATTATAAATCAGGTATAATTATAAATCAAGGTGTAATTATAAATCAAGGTATAATTATAAATCAGGGTACAATTATAAATCAGGGTGTAATTATAAAATCAGGGTATATTTATAAATCAGGTGTAATTATAAATCAGTGTATAATTATAAAATCAGGGTGTAATTATAAAATCAGGGTATAATTATAAATCAAGGTGTAATTATAAATCAGGGTATAATTATAAATCAAGGTGTAATTATAAATCATGGTATAATTATTAATCAAGGTGTAATTATAAATCAAGGTGTAATTATAAATCAGGGTATAATTATAAATCAAGGTAATTATAAATCAAGGTAATTATAAATCAGGGTATAATTATAAATCAGGGTATAATTATAAAAAATCAGGGTGTAATTATAAATCAGGGTATAATTATAAATCAGGGTATAATTATAAATCAGGGTGTAATTATAAATCAGGTATAATTATAAATCAGGGTGTAATTATAAATCAGGGTATAATTATAAATCAGGGTGTAATTATAAATCAGGGTGTAATTATAAATCAAGGTGTAATTATAAATCAGGGTACAATTATAAATCAAGGTGTAATTATAAATCAGGTATAATTATAAATCAAGGTGTAATTATAAGTCAGGGTATAATTATAAATCAAGGTGTAATTATAAATCAAGGTATAATTATAAATCAGGGTACAATTATAAATCAGGGTGTAATTATAAATCAGGGTATAATTATAAATCAGGGTGTAATTATAAATCAGTGTATAATTATAAATCAGGGTGTAATTATAAATCAGGGTATAATTATAAATCAAGGTGTAATTATAAATCAAGGTATAATTATTAATCAAGGTGTAATTATAAATCAAGGTGTAATTATAAATCAGGGTATAATTATTAATCAAGGTGTAATTACAAATCAAGGTGTAATTATAAATCAGGGTATAATTATAAATCAAGGATTAATTATAAATCAAGGTGTAATTATAAATCAGGGTATAATTATAAATCAGGGTATAATTATAAATCAAGGATTAATTATAAATCAGGGTGTAATTATGAATCAAGGTGTAATTACAAACCATCCAGTTATGCTAACGCGCAGGAAAAACACTGTTCGTCGAAGATGTTTTTATTTTATGTGCTCCGTTCCTTCGGGACGTAGGCGATCAAGGACTTCTCTTTCTTATTCCTTGTCGTTCTCAACGCTTCTTCTGCTGGTATCTCTCCCAAACCCCGCCCGCCATCCACTTACTCAAGCCCATCAAGTATGCCTCGAGCTGATTTCCCCTGTCTCTCCTTCCCTCTATCCGTCCCGTGAGTATTAGATTCTCCTAGCACTCCTTCCTCATTATATGTCCCAAAAATCTCAGCTTTCTCTTCCTGATGCTAAGTGTTGTGGATTCTGGTTGAGGAGCCGCACAAAATAATGAACAACAAAAACAGATATGGAGATAGAAAGGTACGTTATATTGAACATAATATACAAACTTGAACGCAGTTTAGTAAATCCAGGAATACTATTAATAAGAAATAAATATATACAAGTCTTGAAAGGGATTAAGGTCAATACTCATCTCTTAACCACTTGACCCTAGTTCTTTCTTTACCATCCTGTATATCTTTTCCTTTCTCTCCACCTCTGCAACTGTCATCACACCTGTATTCCCATCCTTCTCTTGCTCCTTTCTAACTGGTTCGTCCCTCTCTTCACTCTCTTCTCTCTAATTTTTACTCTTATGTAGCCCTCCACCGCACATCAGTGGCGCTACCGCCTTGCTCGGAGTGATATGATTTTAAAAAAGTCGTTGGAAATGTATATTATTCTAGCTGAGTGGAGCTCAGAACTAGTCTGTCTTCTGGCGCGGTAATCTCTGGGTAACTTCGGTATCTCTGGGTAACTTACGTATCAGTTCCGGTACTCTCCGATAACTCTAACGGATCTCTACGATTACTCTCAACTGCTGTTCTCTCTATGGCAGGAGTATATGTATACTCAAGTCGAGTCCATTATCATATACAAAGGGGAGATCCCACAACACTAAGTATGTTTAATTTTTCGTTTGCACCCTCTCCAAAACCTAGCCAATGTTCACATTTTCGGTCCATGGTATTCTCAGAAGTTCCTGGCAAACAGCATGGCTTCCGCTTTGCCAGCTCTACTGCTGATGCGCTAACGACCATCACGAAATATATATACCAAACTCTTAATAAGAACGGTGAAGCTCGAGCTGTTGCTCTTGATATCTGGAAAGTATTTGACAGGGTTTAGCATGCTGGCCTTCTGTGCAAGCTCCAGAGCTATCTAATCGTTCCTGTCAGATAGTGAAATGAAGGCTGTTTTGAACAGGCAAGCTTCCAGATCCTTTCTCTCAAGGCTCTATCCTGGGTCCTACGCTTTTTCTGATCTTCATCAATGTTCTTCCTGGTGTAATCAGTTCCCAAGTAGGCATCTATGCATATGACACCACCATTTACTCCCGTCTCAATAAGAAATCTACCAAGTCTGACACAGTCTGCTGCCCTTCAAAATGACGTCCAGTCTGTGATTGAATGGGATAGGAAATGGCTTGTAAATTGTAATGCCTCCAAAGCAAAGCTACTCTCCTTTAACCAGCATAGAGAAACTTTCCTACCTACCATCAGAATGGATGGCGCGAGTCTCCTAAAGAGCTAATTACTGCGCCTCCTTGATCTCACTCTCTCAAATGACTTCAATTGGAATGACTTTATCGAATTCATAGCTGCATCTACTGCTAGGAAAGTTGGGTCACTGTGTCGAAACAGGAATTTTTTTTCGTCAGAATCTATTTTGCATATTTATAAATCTACTATTCGTCTGTCCATTGAATACTGTTGCCATATCTGGTTGGGTGCTTCTGCTATTCATCTTGAGATTCTCGACAAAAACCGAAAGAGGATCTGCAATATAATCAATCCTGACTTGGCAGCCCGCCTTCCGTTACTTTCTCACAGATGTGATATGACTTCCCTCTGTCTTTTCTAGAAGTATTTTGATGGCAACTGCTAAAGCCTAGCGTCTCCCCTGGATCTCTAGCCACATTAATTTGAGCGTGCTATTAGGTTGGGATTTAGGTACCACCCTTTTACGGTCAAAATAGTTGAATTAACCGCCTCTTCTACTCTAAGAGTTTCTTTACTTACACTTCCCGTATGTAGAACAATTTTCCGTTGGCTTGCTTCCCTTATAGCTAAAATCTCCAAAAATTTAAATGCAACATTGATTGCCATTTTCTATCTACTTTATTCCCATCCATCTCTTATCTTTCTTCGACATCCGCTGTACCATGGACTTTTCCCTCACTGTAACTCTATGCGTACCATTGGCGATCCTGCTTTGGGTGAAATAATTGTAAAAAAATAAAAATAAAGTTGATTGGGGTTTCATCGATCAATCATGGATGAGTAAAATATCCAGTAAGATGAATTTCTGTTGTTTCTTTGTTTTTGCCAGCGAGTGCATTTAACGAAGAAGCATCAACTTCAGGAGAAGTTATTGTAATTTTGTGATGTTTTTATTTTCCATGTTATATTCGTGTTGCGGGATCTCCCCTTTGTATATGATAATGGACTCAACTGAGTATACATATACTCCTGCCATAGAGAGAACAGCAGCTGCTGCCATAGAGAGAGAGTATTCGTAGAGATCCGTTACAGTTATCGGAGAGTACCGGAACTGATACGTAAGTTACAGAAAAATACTGAACTTACCCAGAGACTACCGCATCACAAGTCAGACTAGCTCTGAGCTCCACTCAGCTAGAATAATATACACGGATATACTATTTCCAACGACTTCACTTCAAGGCTTGTATATATTTATTTCTTACTAATAGTATTCCTGGATTTACTAACCTGCGTTCAAGTTTGTATATTACGTTCAATATATATATATATATATATATATATATATATATATATATATTTTAATCATATCAACCCAAGCAAGGCGAAAACGCCACTGATGCGCAGGGAGCTACGTAAGAGTCAAAAGATTGGAAAAGAGAAAAACCAGAAACCACATCCTAAACAGGAAACAAGGGATGAGCCTCTTCACCTGTTCAATAGACGTGGGTGGAGTGTGAACCGGGCGATAGTTTAGTCTATCTACTCCAATTTAAAAAAATAAAATAAAATAAAAGAGTGAAAAGATTGGAAAAGAGAAAAAGAGAAAAACCGGAAACCACATCCTAAACAGGAAACAAAGGATGAGCTTCTTCACCTGTTCAACAGACGTGGGTGGAGTATGAACCGGGCGATAGTTTAGTCTATCTACTCCAATTATATATATAAAAGAGTGAAAAGATTGGAAAAGAGAAATCCGGAAACCACATCCTAAACAGGGAACAAGGGATGAGCCTCTTCACCTGTTCAATAGACGTGGGTGGAGTGTGAACCGGGCGTTAGTTTAGTCTATCTACTCCAATTATATATATAAAAGAGTGAAAAGATTGGAAAAGAGAAAGCCGGAAACCACATCCTAACCAGGAAACAAGGGATGAGCCTTTTCATCTGTTCAATAGACGTGGGTGGAGTGTGAACCGGGCGATAGTTTAGTCTATCTACTCCAATTGAAAAAATATAAAAGAAAAGAGTGAAAAGATTGGAAAAGAGAAATCCGGAAACCACATCCTAAACAGGGAATAAGGGGTGAGCCTCTTCACCTGTTCAATAGACGTGGGTGGAGTGTGAAACATAACCTACTTTTCTATCTCCATATCTGTTTTGTTGTTCATTATTTTCTGCGGTTCTTCAACCGGAATCCACAGCAATTTGCTATTCTTTATTTTGTGGGATTTTTTTTAGACGGTCTTCTATAAGTTGCTGAATGCTCTCATAATCCTTGCTTTCAGTTCATCTTTGGCGCTCCGAATAATTTTGTTGGTCTCTCGCTCAACTACGGCTCGCGCATGATGATCAAGGGGTTTGAAGTCTGTTAGGTGACCAGATGTAAGAGGTAATGAGGTCGTGAAAATTGTCTCACAGACATGACTGGGTTCTCCTGCTTGTGTGGCATGGTGCAGAGTCCTGTTGCCGGACATATGGTCTTCCGGTACCCACCCTCTTAACCAATACCTTTTTTTTTTCTGAAATGTGATGTAATATCAGTCCTCCTATAATGTTGAACAATCTCCTGACAAATGAAGAAGAGACTCGAAGCAACAAAAGTCTGCTTCTACCCTGGACCGAACATGAGATCAGCGACGAAGGTTTAAGAAATGAAAAAAAAATGAACAATTTTATTAAAAATCAGAAAAGACACATAATAAGGAATGAGGGTTTGGAAAATATAATACTCACGGAATAATTTGAAAGCAAGAGAAACAGAGAAAAACAAAATATAACCTAGCTAGTGAGCTTGTGTAAATGAATTGCAGAAGAGATACCAAAGAGACAAAATTTATAAATAGCTATAAAGAACAGGAAATTGTGGAGAGCCATGATCACCAACATCCTGAAGATACACGGTACATAGAAAAAGAAAAAGATACACGAATGGCTGCCAGTTATTCTAATGTACAGTGTTTTTCAAATTATGACAACAGGGAAAGGAAAATTTATCGATATTTATTAAATTTAGTACAAGACAAAGACAGATTGGTATAGAAAGTTCTTATAATTCAAGAGTTGGGCCTTGAAAATTAGAATTTTAAATCCAAGATATTTGTTATCTGGTTTTGAACGCTTACAGTGAAGAAAATGCGTGTCCAGTAACACATGGTTGTGCAGAGTCTGTGGAATTATAGTGGGCAATCCGTTATAGTAAAGTGTATTTGTGTGTTGAAACAGATTAACTGAAGTTGGCCTTGTTAATAAATAGCCCACTATAAAGAGGGTATAAAACAAGAAAATCAAATGGTGTATAGAAACAACACACACAACACACACACACACACACACACACACACACACACACACACACACATATATATATATATATATATATATATATATATATATATATATATATATATCAATTGAGGTTTTTAACAAATAAAAGTAATGTCTTTTGGTTAGTATAAAGGTTGTTAAAAATGTTCTAGCGTGTTATCCATTATAGTGAAGTGTATTTGTGTGTTGAAACAGATTAACTGAATTTGGCCTTGTTAGTAGATAGCCCACTATAAGAGGGGTATAAAACAAGAAAATCAAATTGTGCATAGAAACAAGATTTATATATATGAAAACTGCAAATGTTTACTAATAGATTCTGATTTTAGTTCTACATACTCATGCAGAAAGAAAGAAAAATACTGGATTTTAAAATCAAATATATACAGGCTAGGGTTAAATAGGGACTTAGGTGTTTTGAATCTTTATAAATATTTCAATAGTTAAACATTTTTTAGATACACTAAAAATGTTTTTCTTTAAAACAACATTTATAAGTATTATTAAAGATAGGTTTACGTTTACAAATATAAAAAAAAAATCTGTCGCTTTCTGCGTCACGTGATGTAAACAATCTCTCCACGAACTTGGAACAAACCGTCTGTATAGGGACAAGAAACTGATCCCGCAGATATACAAGCATAAAAAGGGGTATAAGATAAAGATGTGTTTTTTCACCGGATCTATTCAATTTGTACAGCGAGATAATTCTGAGAGCCTTAGAAGTCATGTCAAGATTCATCATCGGAAAGAAAAAAAGAAAAAAAAAGGAAAAAAGTAAGTATGTAGAAACTACTGGCCAAATTTCAAAGTGAATTTTTATTCTGATTAGTTAGAATTTAGTTTACACATACATTTTATATCTACTCACATACAAATAGCAAACCATGTTTTTTTTTATTTAAATCATTTTCACAGCCAACATTACCTGATGAAGAGATTCTATCTTGAAACAGAAATTTGTGTCACAATGTACATGTACATTTAATTCATGATTATATGATTATATTAAGCTCCACAATATTTCTTGTATTGCGAACTGTTTATTAAAAAAATAATATATGCTAGGAGACTCAAAACCGTAAAACCTCTTCACCTGGATATATATATATATATATATATATATATATATATATATATATATATATATATATAGGAAAAACTACTAAAAAGTTGTAAGTTTAAAAATGTATTTTTTTGACAGTATTTATTTATTTCTATTATATATATATATTTGATATTTCAGACCGGTCTCGGCCTTTCATCAGAAACAAATGATTTTAAAATTTAAACTAGAACCGTTCGCCACGAGAGCGTTCGTCGCGAGATATTTACATCACGTGACGTGGAAAGCGATATAGACAGTATACGTGACAGTATATAGACATTATACGTGGATCGTCATTATGCTATATATATATATAAACCTAGATGAAAGGTAGTTACGATTTCGCTAGTCTTGACTCACTGTTTACGGTCATATCACGTTGAATACACCGATTCTCGTTCTGAAGTTTAAGCAACGTTGAGCCTGGTCAGTACTTAGATGGGTGGCCGCTTGGAAATACCAAGTGAAGTAAGCGCTTATTGATGGATATGCATTGTGGTGCAGTGGATGCCGGCTCGGAAAGAGAAATCGGTGAGCCGAGTTCGAATTCCAGTTGAATGCCCTGCGTTCACTTGCGCGCTAATACCCTTGGGAAAGGTATTAATCCGTCCCTTCCCTCCAGTTATGGGTTAAATAAAAGGGTAGGACTTGGGACCCTGCCTTTAAACAAATCCCAATTAAACTTTCTCCATCGGGGAGGAAGCTGGCTTTTGTCTCACTCCTTACCTTATTTTATTTTGACCTTCATGTTATGCATTTTAAACTTCTTATTGTGCGTTTAAAATGAAGCCTTAGGAAATCGGTTTTTACTTACCCTGCTCTCCCATTGAAGCGAGCTGTGACACAAGGCCAGCTTTTTATATAGGGAAACCGAACGCGGAATCCGAATTCTTATAACACACACACACACACACACACACACACACATATATGTATAGTTATAAGTTTCTCTCTTTCTCTCTCTCTCTCTCTCTCTCTCTATATATATATATATATACAAAGAGAGAGAGAGAGAGAGAAACTTATAACTATACTCGTTTCGAAACCCCCCACCCGCGTATATACGTGGAAGGAAAAAAATAGTTGTAAAAAAAGAGCCAGCGTTCCCTGACGATCCGCTTAGGTGAAACCTTGGTAGGTTTGTTGGCTCACTAGTTATACTTTACTTATATATATATATATATATATATATATATATATATATATATATAGTATGTTTCGCTGTATCACAGTTTATCAGTACGGTTAGACATCCTATTGCTTTTACCTAGAATTGAAAGCCGACCGAATTGACGTTAGATGTATCATCCGCCAGTATTTAGAATGCTATATATATATATGTGTGTGTGTGTGTGTGTGTGTGTGTGTGTGTGTGTGTGTGTGTGTCCATATGAATAAGGAACGACCAAAATACTAAAATCAAAAGATAGTGAGAAGTGTTCTAACAGAAGACGGAAGTTCGACACTGGGATTCGAAGGCAAATCCCCATGGCCAAGGATGAATGGAGTATTAAGAGACAGGAAGTGTTCGCTATGAAACGAAAAAAAAACTATTACTAAATTGCTATGTGATGTTTGTTGTTCAATATGGCAGTGAATGCTGGACAATCTCATAAAAAATGAAAAATAAAAAATGCGTAAAAGTAACTATACAAGAAAAGAGCCGGATCGCAGGGTCTACGATATATATTTTTGACTGAGCCTAAAGGCTCGGAAATCCCATTTTAATTGACCTTGTATCGCATCCGCCTTGGGCATCCGCTCTAGTGGAGAGGTTGTAAATACCGAATGCTGGACAATCTCATAAAAATGAAAGAGAGACTTAAAGCAACCGAAATGTGGCTCTACAGGAGGATGCTATGGATAAAATGGACCGAGCATGTGAGTGACGATGAGGTTTTAGGGAAGATGGAATCGAAAAGGAAACTAATAATTAACATCAGGAAAAGTTCCTGGAATATATTATGAGGAAGGAGGACTTAGAGAACCTGATACTCACATGTCGGATAGAAGGAAGGCAGCGAGTAATATACTTGACGGGCTACAGCAAGTGGGTGGCAGAGTGGGGTTTGGGCGGGGTAACTGGATTGTGAAGATTTGCTTTTCATAAAACAATGCTAGTTTAGTTGATATAATAAATATTTCATATTGGGGTCCTCATCAAACATGTAAGATTTGATAGACTGATAAAATTGTGGAAAATGATTTCTAATGGATGAAAAGAGGAAGTCTCTGTTGATGTTGTCATTTGCCTTGTGGGGTCAACATAGCACATATACAATTTCTTATTAGAATGGGATTCAATTTCCTGGAATTGTTTGATGACATATATACCATCATTACATCCCTTACTAGAACGAAAATCAAACTGGATTGTGAAGAGTTGACTTTCATAAAACAATGAGAATCCAGTTAATATGTTTAATAGTTTCACTATAATGGATCCAACTGAAATAGTTTGGATCTTGAGGATTACTTTTTCGTTTTGATAATGTATTAATGAGCAATAAACTCCGCTTTTTAAGAATCGCCCGGTTTACACTCCACCCCTGTCTATTGAACAGGTGAAGAGGCTCATCCCTTGTCTCCTGTTTAGGATGTGGTTTCCGGCTTTCTCTTTTCCAATCTTTTCACTCTTACGTAGCCCCCTAATCATGAGTGGCGTTACCGCCTTGCTCGGGGTGATATGATTAAAAAAAAAATGTGTTTCGGATTCTAGACTTGTTTCATAAAATTGAGAAACTTTTTATTGAATTCGGGGAGAATGTAAACTATTTTAAAAAATTCAACCATTGATATGTAGTAATGATTTATTATTTTTTAGATTTTTAATAGATTTCATAATTTCCTCATCAACTGGTTCTAGGCGAATTGGCATGGCGAAGGACGCATTCCAGAAACTGAGTAAAGTATTAAGAAACAGGAAACTTTTACTAGAAACAAAGAGAGTACTGGATTGCTATGTGATGTCAGTGCTTCAATATGGCAGTGAATGCTGGGCAATATCATTAAAGATGAAGGAAAAACTTGAAGCAACTGAACTGTGGTTCTACAGAAGCATACTGTATATAAAGTAGGGGATCAATTCCATATTACAATCAATATATAAATTGACCCCTCACTTTGTGGTCACATCAGTTTCTATACATTTATATTCCTGAGATCCAAAAGCACAAGGATGCGTTCCAAGAGCTGAGTAGAGTATTAAGAAACAGGACAATTTCGCTAGAAACAAAGAAGAGAGTACTGGATTGCTATGTGATGTCAGTTCTTCAATATGGCGGTGAATGATGGACAATATCATCAAAGATGAAGGAAAAACTTAAAGCTACTGAAATGTGATTCTACAGAAGGATTCTGTGGATATCATGGCCCGAGCATGTGAGCAATGACGAGGTTTTGGAAAGAATGGAAACAAAAAGGAAATTAATATTGAGCATCAGGAAGAGACAACTAAAGTTCCTGGGACATGCAATGAGGAAGGAGGGCTTGGAGAACCTGATACTAACAAGCCAGATAGAGAGAAAAAGAGACAGAGGAAAGCAGCGGATAACATATTTGAAGGATCTGAACAGGTGGATGACAGAACGAGGGTTGTGAGATGCTACACGAGAAAGCGTGCTAAGAGCCACCAGGGATAGGAAGGCGGGGAAGGCCATGATCGCCTACGTCCTGAAAGGACAAGGCACACAGAAGAAGATCCTTTATGTTTGTAGAACCTTTTAAGACTGGATGTATATTGGTATATTTGTATTTGTATGGATCTTAAAGATTACCTTTTCGTTTCGATAATGTGTTAATGAGCAATAAACTCCGTTTTTAAGAATGTGTTTCTAATTCTGGACTTGTTTCATAAATCTCTATTGACATTGTCATTTGCCCTGTGGGGTCAACATAGCATGTATACAATTTCTTATTAGAATGGGATTCAATTTCCTGGAGTTGTTTGATGACATATATACCATCATAACATCCCTTACTAGAACGAAAATCAAACTGGATTGATTCATAAAACAATGAGAATCTGGATTGATTTCATAAAACAATGAGAATCTAGTTAATATGTTTAATACTTTCACTATAATGGATCCAACTGAAATAGTTTGGATCTTGAGGATTACCTTTTCGTTTTGATAATGTATTAATGAGCAATAAACTCCGCTTTTTAGCAATGCATTTCTGATTCTGGACTTGTTTCATAAAATTGAGAAACTTGTTATTGAATTTGGGGAGAATGTAAACTATTTTCAAAAATTCAACCATTGATATGTAGTGATGATTTATTATGTTTTAGATTTTTAATAGATTTCTTAATTTCCTCATCAATAGGTTCTTTATCCTTTATCTTTGGAGATGGACTTTTTAATGACTGGATGTAAATTGGCATATTTATTTGTTTCAGTGAGCATCTTTAGTTTAGTGTTATTAAAGTTGAAAAGTGACTCAAACTCAGACTATAACATTTCTGCTGTATCATGTTATTGTGGTATTTTGGAAGTGGCCATGAATTCATGAATGTTAGTAAATAAATTGCTAACGATTTGCTGCTGAAATTTATTGAAAAAAACAGAAATTTATTGACATTGGCCAGGAACTAAAGTATGTCAGTGAAAGGATAGGGTTGTTGCATGTATAATGTAAATGATTTATAATAAAAATACATTGAAAATTAAAAAGAGAGATAATGTCAGCAGCCACGAATGAATCCATAAATTGTGTTGTTATATGCATAATGTAAACGCATTACTCAGGAATTGCTTTGAGAATCCATTAAAAATCATGAAGAAATTTATTGACAGTTGCCAGAAACTAAAGTATGTCGCTAAATGAATTATATTCTCATATGTATAATTGTTGTGGAGTAGTTTTCGCACTGAAAGTTATAATCGTGCTATGTGGGTTGCTAATCGACTTAACGCATCCAAAATGTTAGGACCTGGGTAAACTTCCACTTAAGCTGACTCCTTAGTATTCGGCTAACTGCCGGCATATCAACTGCCTTAGTCCAACTATGTCCAAACTGGAACTAACTAATAGTTCTACTGAACTCCAACTGAACTCTAAAAACTTTCTAGAACTTCTAAGAACTCTTATGAACTTCCTAAGAACTTCTCAAGTTAACTTCCGGTTAACTCTTCTTAATATAGGAGGGAGAGTCCATTATCTGAGGAATAGGTGTGTTTCCCCATAACAATAATATAAATGCATTGATAATGATTTATGGCAGAATTTTCCTGAAAAATCAAAGAGATGGTTTGTGTTAAAATACTTATTGAAGGGTAACTCAAATTGTTTTTTGAAACTGACATTTCTTCTGTGTTGGTTTTGGATGTATTATGTTATTGTGAAGTTTTTTAAAGTTGAGAATATTGATTTGCTGCCCAATATCATTCTTATTTCAGTTATGAATACCTATGTCATCAGCATCTTTCCCCTTATCATCAGTACACAGGCCTTGGAGGGAAATCAGAATTGCTTAATAGATTCATTTGAGATGCCCTATGGAATGCTTAAAGGAAAAGTGCCCATTTCTTTACAACTGCGTGTGTAAATGCACAGGGCACTGTCCCAGAAATGATTAAATAAACTGGGGGTCTCATTTCTTTCTAGTTGTGCTCCTGATGATGTTTTAAATGTTTCCAAATTTAGTTCCTCATCAAACATGTAAGATTTTATGAACTGATAAAGTTGGAGAAAATGATTTCTAATGGATGAAAAGAGGAAATCTCTATCGATATTGTCATTTGCCCAGTGGGGTCAACATAGCATGTATACAATTTCTTATTAGAATGGAATTCAATTTCCTGGAGTTGTTTGATGACATATATACCATCATTACATCCCTTACTAGAACGAAAATCAAACTGGATTGTGAAGAGTTGGCTTTCATAAAACAATGAGAATCTAATTAATAGTGCAACCTATTCTATATTCAATTTCTTTAACTCCTATACTAAATGTGTTATAACATCCATACACTGAGATATTTCAAGTTTTTTAATATTTTCTAATTCCACCTACTGATTTTTTATTATGTATTCAAAGTAGATGCTATAATCGCTTTCATTCCAATATACTTGCTTTCCTGATGGCTACAACCTCCAGGAATTTAAATGCAATGTCAATTCTCATATCTTATCCACTTGACTCCAGTTTATTCTACATCACCCCGTGTATCTTGTTCTTTGCCTTTCTCTCTACCTTTGCAATTGTCTTCACACCTGTGTTCACATCCTTCTCTTGCCCTTTCTCTGATACCCCCTGTAACTGGTTCGTTTTTCTCTTTACTTTCCTCCTGTCTAAACTTTTTACTCTTATGTAGCCCCCTGCGCATCAGTGGCGTTACCGTCTTGCTTGGGGTGAAACGATTAAAAAAAAAAATTTAAATCATAGTTTCTATTTCGGAAAGGTTTCTTTTGAGTCCTATATCTTGGAACACTTTGTAGAGGACATTGATTTTTTTTGTTCAAGATCATTCTTATTTCTATGACGAACTGTATCATCAGCATATCCCCACCTCCTCATGAGTATATTGGCCTTGTGAGGAAAGCAGAATTGCTTAATGGATTCATTTGAGATTGTTAGGGCGCCGCTCCTATTTGACTACAAATGGACTGTTCCCATTGCTATATATAGCAATGGTGGATTCTCTACAGGAGGGTCGTAGAGAGTCACTTGAGAGTCTCTAATGAGTTACTGAAGAGTCAGTGCGAGTCAGTAAAGAGTTAGTCACACTTCCGGTGGCGTACCGGAAGTAATCACGTATACACACGACTTACGACGGATTGGACACTTGTATCTTTCTATTGTAAATATTACTAATCACTTCTGTACATACTAACCGTCTTTCTGCGGAATACAACTTATATTCTGATTCTGTTGTTGAGTTATTCATTTATACTTGGCGACATAACAGAGATGCCATTATGGATTCTTAAATGATCAGTGCCCATCTCTTCACAACTGCGTGTGTAAATGCACAGGGCACTGTCCCAGAAATGATTAAATAAACTGGGGGTCTCATTTCTTTCTAGTTGTGCTCCTGATGATGTTTTAATTGTTTCCAAATTAGGTTCCTCATCAAACATGTAAGATTTTATGGACCGATAAAGTTGGAGAAAATGATTTCTATCAGATGAGAAGATGAAGTCTCTATTGATATTGTCATATGACACTGTGAGATCAGCATAGCACGTATACATTTTCTTATTAAAGAGTGATGCAACTATTTTCAAAAGTTCAGCAATTGATATGTAGTGATGCTTTATTATTCCTTGGGTTTTTAATAGATTTCTCAGTTTCCTCATCAATAAGTTCTTTATCGTTTATGGTTGGATACAGACTTTTTAATGACTGGATCTATATTGTGTTACAAGGATGTATTTTATATAAAAAAAAAAATTAATAAAGTCAACAAAAAGGTTAAAATGTATAGTAAGGGATTCTACTGAGTCTTACTTGTTAATACAAAAAAGATTTCATCCATGAAGTAGTTGTAAAATAGAGAAATTAGAAATAGAACGTTTGGAAGATTCTAGATCATTTCAGTATATTCAAGAAAAATCTAGATGATACGAGAAATATGCTAATTAGGTGTTAGCCCCTATCAAAATAGGTTTTTCGAAGAGAATTGTCAGTTGTAAATAGGAAATTTCTGGCATTATCAACTCCGGCTTTTGATTCGCGGATTATTATATCCAGCCGAAAGAATCTCTATGAAAAGTTACCGATCAACAAAAACTCAAAAGAGAACCGCATAGAACCAAACTGATAAAGTTTTTTTTAATATTTTCATTGACCAAACTAAAATAAATTATTCTATATATACATATATTTGTGAATTTCCAGTAATAGCACTTAGATTATTTCTCTAGCCCTAACGTGGTAAAGATATTTGACTCCCACTTACTCCTTCTCCCTCATAACACTTCGCCAGTAGACCTAGACTTCTACGTTTACTGTTACTGCCACGGTTATATCTTTGTACATATTTTATTATTTGGGGGTATATAAACAATTACTTTTTGTGATTTAGCTCTGTGTTTGTGTAAATCTTTTTTTCTTTTGTTACAATTTCTAACACGTAACAATTGGTATATGTTCAATTACTGTGGGCTTCATGAGTGTAACGTGATCAGGGTTAAAATGTGACTCAGTATTTATTTGAGACCAGGACATTTCTTCTGTGCTCAATTTCGTTCTACAGAAGGATGCCTAGAATACTATGCGCAAAGTAGCTAAAAATTGCTGAAATTTCTGGAACACGTAATGAGGAAAGAAGGCTCGAAGAATTTGAAACTCACAGGACATGTTGAAAGCAAGATTGGTAGAGGAAAGCGGCGAGTAACCACACTAACAAGTTGATGTAGAAAGTCGACAGGACGAGGAGTTGGACCGATAGTAAAAATACTAGAATTGTTAATATCAGCAAATGATAGGAAGTTGTGGAGGCTCATTGTCACACATAGAAGAATAATTAAATGTTGTGCTACAAATGGCAGAAGAGAAGAAAATATTTAAATTAAAATTATCCTGTATAGATTTATATATTCCAACACATATATGGAATTTTTGCGCCCCCCCCCCCCCGCCTTGAATTATTGAGAACAGACATCACGTGATATGAAGGTTCCCAGCGGACTGACAATGTCAACAAATTTCTAAACCTTATTCCTGGTTTGATAACTATTTTTCTTTTTCTTTTTTTTTTCCCCCGGGAGGATGATTTCCTGCCTGGAGAGATAACCAGACAATCTGTTCTCGGGGGCAATTTTTAGGAATTACTGTCGAGAGTAAATAATGGGCGTGGTGACAATGATGGCTATGGTGGGGTCAAGAAAATATATAATTTCAAGGTTAGAGGTCTGCTATTGGGTGTCTTTGTTAAAATAGAAACAAACTTTACACTTTTTACAATAACAAAAACAAGGAACACAAAAAATTAAAACAGTTCGCATATAGAATCAGTAGACATGGTTTGTTACTTAACGCGCCGTCCGCGCCCCCCCTACACAGAGAGAGAGAGAGACAGACAGACAAAGACAGAGACAGAAAGAGACAGAAAGCGTGAAGGGAATCAGCATTTAAGAAATCACTTGTGGTAATAAATAAAAGATATTAATTATATTACCTGACTTGTCAATATCTTATATATATATATATATATATATATATATATATATATATATATATATATTCGATTCATTGCAACAACCATATCTGCTCTGAAATGTATCGTAATGTCAACAAATGTAAACGTGTTACGGAAATTAACGGATTTTAACGAAACTTGGTTATAAGCAACCGACAATTTGAAATTAATTGTTTGAACATTATTTTTTATCGATACTCGTATTTAAGTAGATATTCTGTTTTTTTTTAAAATTAAATAGTATTATATATTTATATCTACTGGCCTGATTATTTATTTTTATTACGAAAATGTGTAATCCTGCCGAATGACACAATCTACATTAAACAATTTAAATTGAATACGATCAATTTTGATATTTCCAATAACGTACTCAAATGCCTGTAATTGGATCAAGGACCACAACACCACTATTTTATCACTGTCTTCGGCCATCCGCCACGGTAGGGATGGACTTGTATCTTCAATTTAATTCTCTTTATTGTTAATAACTTAAATGTTCTATGTTTACTGTGTGTTAATATTTATTCGTTGATAATGGCTTATGTGAGCCGAAAGCTTAGACCCGATAAAAAAATCAACAATTACTGTGATTTTTTGTTGTCTTTCAACGATATCACCATTAAGTATATCAGACGGTACGAACGGATCCTACACAAAATTAATATACAAAACTTGTCTATATTATTCAATGAAACCTGCATTAATGAAAAAATGCTGCCAAAATACACACAATATATATATATATATATATATATATATATATATATATATATACTGATTGTTTAATTACTTAGTTTTTGGTCATAATAAATTTAGACCGGTGCACATTTGTATTAAAAGAGTGTTCAATACAATTCTATTGTACAACTTTTGAATACTCTTCATTTGTAAACGAGTTATAACGCGACCAAGGTTTCTACCATATGGTATCTTCAGGCGATTTGCAATAACTGATTTTACCGATTTTACCGTTTACGTTTTCATCAATGGTTGTATGAACCTAAGAGGTGTTTTTTACTATGGTTACACTTAGTCATAACCATACTAAAAATACCTATTAGTGTAACCATATTAAAAAATACTTATTAGATTCAGACACTCATGAATGAAAACGTTATAATTTCTTGTAATTTTAAAAATTGCGCGTTCCAAAAAAAAAAAAACACCTTTACGTGAGCGTTTTTTAAAAAATGGTAAACAGCAAAATCAGTTATTGCAAATCGCCTGAAGACACCACATGGTAGAAACCTAGGTCGCGTAATAACCCGTTTACAAATGAAGAACATATATATATATATATATATATATATATATATATATATATATATATATATATTGTTAAATATAAGAGACAGTGAATGTCTATTATGTTTAATCATGAGCCGTTCTAAACGTCGTATTTTGGCTTTAATTTCAGTTGAAAATAAAGACAAAAATTCTCCAACATTTGGATAATTTTTTATTAATTTGGTTCTAAGATTTCGGCTCACATGAGCTATCTTCAGAGAGGTTATGAAGACGGTAACACAATAACATCCACTATCAGCGATGATTTTATTTTGTGTTGACATAAAACTCTGCTAGGCAACGGCAATAGTTACCAAAAATAACAAACGCAGTTCGCAAATTTGCAATGCTGTTCTATGACGTCACACCGCGTTTATAGCGCGAAGTGACAACAGAACCATGTATTCAAATGCAATGTAATGTGTTATGACCAGATTTAAACATGATTTTATTAATTGTGGGTTGTTTGGATTTAATGTACATAGCCTCCAATATCTGAAGGTTCTTTTTACTGTGTATGAGAAGGATTATTGTATTGTTGACTAAGATCTGCTGATATTACTACATGTTTATGTTTTTCTGAGAAATGTTGTTTAATTGTACTCTGATCAGAAAGGTGACATGTAAGTCTCCGGGAGAGCGTGGTTGTAGTAAAACCAATATATGTACTGGCTTTTTTTTATTAGTATCAGAGATACAATCTCTGAACGGGTATGTAAATTGGTACACTACATTGGTTTTTTGTAGAGAATTTAGTTTACTGCTTGTAGGGTTATTAGAGACTATGAGGTCAATAGTTTTGAATGTTTATAATGTATAATGAGTTTAATTTGATTATTACTATGGGATTGTCCAGCAATCGCTGCCATATTGAAGGAAAGACATCACATAAGAGTATTTATAGTCTTTTCTGTGTTGCCAACGAAAACTTTCCTGTCTCTCAATACTCTGCTTAGCTTATGAAATGCATCCTTGGCCATGCAAATACGCCTTCGGATCTCAGTGTCACACTTTCCGTCCTCTGTTAACGAAGGTACTGGGAAGATGAGAAAAAGAACAAGACTTTTGTTGAGAAAGTTAGCACAAGTAAAATATGAAAAATACTGTCTTTATGTACTACTGAGAAAAATAGGAGAAATTTTCTTTAAAAAAACAGCGAATAATATAAATAATTTTTTTATCGAGAAAAGGTCGTTATTCAGTACTCATTGAAAGTGTATGAATCTGACAAAAAAGAAAACTATGATTTTGTCACATATGCTGGAATCGTTAACAAAGTGTGTGAAAGATTCAAATTAAAAGAGCTGATTCCAGATAGGTTTAAAGAATTAATTTTTGTTTAAGGGTCAACGGCGAAAAAGACGCAGAAATACTTGCTTGAATCCTAACGAAAACGGAATAGAATCAAAAACTAACACTACAAGAAATATCAGACGAATGTCAGAGAATCCTAAATCTGAGACGCAATACGGAGGAAATTGAAGTAAAAGAATGCGCTTATATATAAGCCGAAGAAAAATGTGGTATAGTGGGTTGCTTATCTATTCTTTGTCTGTTAGTTAGTAGTGGAGCGTCCGTTCTAGTGAAGGGTAGTCGTATATTGTTGAAGATTAACGGAATTTGGCCTCGTAGATAGCCCACTATGAGTCATAAAATGATTAGAAATCAAGAAAAGCAAATTGAGTTGAAAAATAACATTTTATATATACACATATCAATTAATGTTTTTAAAATTGAAGTAATACTTGAAATATAGGTCCAACTGGGGTTAAAATGTTCATGGCAATAAAATGCCGAAAGAGAATTAATGCTTAGGAATTTGGGAGCGTGTAAGTAAGGAATGTCTTTGATGTATTCGCTCCTTAGGTCAGTAAGTAGTTTTGAGGCAGAGAAGAAGGAAAGGGGTAAGGGAGGCGAGTGTAGTAGCCGCTTGACTTAGGTCAAGGGGATATTAATTACGCTCTTCTCCGCAAGTCGGTCTGCCTGTCGAAGCTTTCTGTATCCGCTTTTTATATCTTCATTTTGGATCACAGCAGATCACTTGGGATTTCACACTTGTATTTGATTCTGGGCTTCCCATTAACTGATAAATAAAATTCGCGTAGGCTCGCGAACTGGAAATTTAATATTTGATTAATTTTTAGTTTTCAACCGGAACATCTGCGCGGAGCCGGCGGCGCAGCGACGACTTTTGGTCATTTGCTTTTTGGTCGTGAAAGCGCTAACATCAGGTCCATCGCTTTTGCTCGGTATCACCACAGTGGAAAAAGAAAAATTAATCCATGTTTCAGATTTGGAAGGTTACAACTATGATACGACTGTTCTTTTAGGAATTTAAAGAGCTGCATGTGTCCAAAAATAGTACATAAAAATTAAATCCGTAAAAATAAAGCAAGGAAATGTTCCCATAGAAAAAAACAATCGTACATAGCGTTGAAAGGGATAAATAATTGCAGAAACCAAAGAAAATTTGTGTATGTGAAAATTAATAATGTGGATGCAAAAACGCAACTAGACACTGGCTGTGATATCACAATAACCAACAAAGCCACGTGGGAAGCAAAACTATTAAAAAGAAATTCGAAAATCGTACGTGGCGTGTCAGGTGAGAAAATATTTGTTATTGGTGGAATAACAAGCAACGTTTCCTTTCATAACAAATGTGTAAAAGCTAAGGCTTATGTGTTAAAAATACGACAAACTTATTCGGTGCTGACCAAATAGAATTATTCAGGTTATGGGACTTACCTATAAGTATTTATTGCAAAAATATAAATGGACAAATGACCAGTTAAAAAATAAATAAACAAAAAACATGTGTCTATATTACTGAGATGAGGTAGCATTTACAGTACTTAAATTATTCGAACTATTGTCCTCATTCTTTTTTTTTTTTTTGCCATTTATACGACGTTTCGACCATTGTACGCTCCGACCTTCTTCAGGTGCTAGGAATTTCGAACCGAACTCTTTATTACTATCACTGGGGTATATGATCTTCATTCCTTGCGTAGTGGAGCCTCTTATGATAGTCATGAGTTATCTTCCTCTAACTTGTTATCTCCATCTAAGTTACTTGTTCACCACTGCTGTAGCCTTATATTGAACTCACAACTCTTTGGGTCAAGGAACTAATCAACAACTATATCCACAGGAACTAACAAATGTCTATATCCAATGGGCCATGTGTCCTTAAGGATATAGACGTTGGATATAGACGTTGGTTAGCTCCTGTGAATATAGACGTTGGTTAGTTCCTGTGACTTGACCCAAAGAGTTGTGAGTTCAATACCAGGCTACAGCAGTGGTGAACAAGTAACTTACAGGGTTAGAGGGAAATAACTCATGACTAACAAAAGAGGCACTACTACGCAAGGAATGAAAATCATATACCCCAGTAATTGTAATAAAGTGTTCGGTTCGAAATTCCTAGCACTTGAAGAAGGCTGGAGCGTACAACGGCCGAAACGTCGTACAAATGGCAATGAAGATGAAGACAATAGTCCGAATAATGTAAATACTGTAAAAAATAAAATAAAATAAATAAAATAAAATAAAAACAATGTGAAAATTTAAAGGAAGAATCGAAAAAATGCATTCCGTGTGTTCTGTCGGATGAGTTGGGTGGATGTTCCAAAGTAAAATTTCAAGTGAAAAAAATGGTCGACACTAGTATTTAAACTAAAATGGTCGACACTAGTATTTAAACCAAAACGTAGTGTAGCGTTTGCAGCCTTGGATTAAGTCAACGATGAATTAGACAGACTTTGAAAATAAAGGGTGGAATTGAAAAAACTGATCATTCAAACAGGCGTGTCACCGGCAGGATTAATATTTGCAAGAAAAATTAAATCAGTAGTCGGCAAGTTGTTATCAGATCGAAAAAGAATAAGAAGGAATAACAAAAAAAAAAAGCCATAAATCTTAAAGATGTGCGAAAAAGGTTTTTTACGGTTAAATAAACATTTATCTAAACTTATTTATAAATGGAACTTTGTCTGTGCGTGTGTGTCTGTGTGTGTGTGTGTCCGTTACCTATAGACTCCGAAACGGCTGAACCGATTTTCTTGAAAATTTACACAGTTGTACTATAGCGTCTGCGAGTGTTCTTAGCTAGGTTTTATGTCGAGGTAACCCCGATAAATATCGAAAATCGATAATCGCAAAAATCGGGTTATAGAAGGAGTGGTCCGATTTTAATCAAATTTGATACACTCATAGACAAAGACATAAGAAACGATATTCAGAAGTTTCAAGGTTGCAGTTCTTACAATAGTGCAGAAAATCGATAATATATATATATATATATATATATATATATATATATATATATATATATATAAGCCAAGATGTGTATCTGCCTGTATGTTTGTATTTTTTTTTTTTCAGCCCTTTTATTTTAGTTTTTGCTTCGGGTTTGGCTCTAAGTAGGTATAATTGTAGTTCTTAGTCTCAGCCATGATATCATTTACTACGAGGACTTATTTATCCTTCAAAATTCAGTTTACGACGAAAAAAACTTATTTGATATCGATACCAGGAAATAAAAATTTGACTTACATCCATCGATACCAGGAAATAAAAATTTGACTTACATTCATTTTTCATTCAGTCTACAGTTTCGCTCTAACTGGAAGCAACTATTACTTTTTAGTCTTTCGTGCCAGCGTCCAAAGAGTCTGAGCTCCAGGACCATGGATTAGTTTTAAAGTTTTCATTACACCCGAGTAACGCGGGGCTATACTGCTAGTATATATATATATATATATATATATATATATATAAAATACTAGGTACGATTGGTAAATTGTCGCAATTATTTTATTATTTCAAATATTCTTTAGGCTGAGTCTGAGCTCCAGGACCATGGATTAGTTTTAAAGTTTTCATTACACCCGAGCAACGCCGGGCTATACTGCTAGTAAAAAATAAATGTAGAAAAACGGCGTAATAAGGTTACAAAGGAAAAATGATTTACATAATGAGAGGAAAAAATACATAAAATTAAGTTCATCTACAACTTTAATCAAAGAAACGGTACACTTATTAAGATAAAGTAACTACATATATATATATAAATATCTGGAAGAATGGTAGACTTTAAAAAACAGTAGCTACTCTAGCATCTACGCATCGTTCATTCAGCAATGAATTAGAACACTCTCAGCTATAATGATAATATACACGCTAAAATGTCTGCTTCTTTCTACCGAGCGCCCATAGCTCAGAGGTAGAACCGCTGACTGACGCCAATTTGGTCGGATTTCAATCCTAGGTTAAAAACAATTGGAGTCTAACCGGACTGATGAGCTGTGATACAGCGAAACAGACCTGTTTGCAGATGACTATCTACGCTCTCACACCCTGATTGAGCACTCTGGAGGAATGGTATACTTTGAAACACAGTAGCTACTCTAGCATCTACGCATCGTTTATTCAGCAATGAATTAGAACACTCTCAGCTATTTGGCGTGTATAATGATAATATTCACGCTAAAAAGTCTGCCTTCTTCTACCGAGCGCCCATAGCCTAGAGGTAGAATCGCCGACTGACGCCACTTTGGTCGGGTTTCAATCCTGGGTTAAAAGCAATCGGAGTCTAACCGTACTGATGAGCTGTGATACAGCGAAACAGATCTGTCTGCGGATGACTATATATATATATATATATGTATATCGTCATCCACATACAGTTCTGTTTCGCAGCTTATCAATACGGTTACACATCCGATTGCTTCTAACCAGGAGGAATTGACATCAGTCGGCAATTCTACCTCTGATTTATGGGCGCTCGGAAGTTCATATATATATGTGTGTGTGTGTGTGTGTGTGTGTGTGTGTGTACATTATTTTTTATCGATACTCGTATTTAAGTAGATATTCTGTTTTTTAATTAAACAGTATTTATATATACTGGCCTGATTATTTACGATAAATTGTTATTCCGAAAATGTGTACCATTTAGCAGGATTCGAACCTGCGACCCCTATTTACATAGGGGAAGCTACCATTTGATTATAGCAACGTCTTAGACCTCTCGACCACGAATAGCCTCCAGTCTACATTTGTTTACATTACATCTGTTGATATTACGATACATTTCAGAGCAGATATGGTTCTTTGCGATGAATCGAAAATTGTGTTATATAGGCTTGATAAAAGCCTCGTTTAGACTGGAGGCTATGCATGGTTGAGAAGTCTAAGACGTTGCCAGATCAAATGGTAGCGTCCCCTATGTAAATAGGGGTCGCAGGTTCGAATCCTGCCGAATAGTAGATATAAATATATAATACTGTTTAATTAAAAAACAAAATATCTACTTAAATACGAGTATCGATAAAAAATAATGTTCAAACAATTCAATTCATATTGTCGGTTGTTTATAACCAAGTTTCGCTAAAATTCGTTAATTTTCGTAACACACACACACACACACATATATATATATATTGTTACGTTAAAATTCGTTAATTTCCGTAACACACACACACACACACACGCACACACACACACACACACACACACACACACATATATATATATATATATATATATATATATTGTTACGAGGATGCATTTATAAAAATAATATTAATAATGTCTAAAAAGTTGTAGTAAGGGACTCTATTCAGTCCAACTTGTTATTACAAAAAAGTTTTAATTCATGAATTAGTCGTAAAAATAGAGAAATTAGGAATAGAACGTTTTGGAAGATTCTAGAACATTCCAGTAAAATCGAGAGAATTCTAAAAGAGTCTAAAATATGCAAATTAGGTGTTAGCCCCTATAAAAATAGGTTTTGGGAAGAGAGTAGTTAGTTGTTAAAAGGATTTGGTGACATTATCAACTCCGGCTTTGATTCAAGAATTTATAAACACCGAAAGAATCTCTAAGAAAAGTTGCCCACCAACTAAAACCTGAAAGAGACCTTATGGAGCTATATAGGTAAATAGATATGCTTGACTTTTTCATTGATCAAACTAATAATTATTCTTTATATATACATTTGAGGATTTCCTAAAAGTACAGCATTTAAACTTCTTCTCTATCTTAGTAAAGATACTGACCCTTCTCTCCTCGTAACACTCTGCCAGTAGTAAACTCTGTTTTCTTTTTGAATGCAAAAACTGTATATTTGTAAATATTTTTATTTTATATTTTTTAAATTAAATATTTGTATGTGATTTTTAACTCCGAGTTTTGTCATCATTTTTTCTTTTGTTACTCTTAACACGTAACAATATATATATATATATATATATATATATATATATATATATACATATGAACTAATTTCTATGTATGACTAATGCATTTGATATATTTTATGTCTAAGATTCTTATAAAAGGTTCTCGATTGAACGTATTATTATCCTGCCGTATCACCCGAGATAAAACGAACTGAATGGTTCGTGTGTACGTGTGAGTTTTGATAAAAGCAAGTAATGAAAATGTGAGTGAAGAAGCACTAGTATAAATATTGAGAGTATAACAGATAAAACATGCCATCGGCAGAATTGATATTCGCAAGAAAAATTAAATTGATGGTCGACAAGTTGTGACCAGATCGCAAAACAATAAGAACGGATAACAAAAAAGACATTTTTTTTTCAAAATGGAAGAAAAGCTTTTTTCAGGAGATATAAAAATGGAAAAAGTGAGAAGAAGACGGTGTTTAATGTCATGAATTGAAAAAATAATTTATATAGTAAAAGGAAAAAAATGAGAACACAAAAGTTAAAGAAAAGCCCGTAAGAAAAAAAAAAAGAACCTATGCAAGTTTTGTATGATATCTTTAGCATATCAACACACACAAAATTTGTTAAAGATACAAGTATGAGTACAAAAAGAAAACGTACGGAAAAACTAGTGGTAGACGAAAGAACGAAAGAAATACACGGTTCGTGATATGCCCCGAAAAGGGAAATATATATCATTCGAATTAGTTAAGCAGTTTAGGCAAATGTAACCGGGTAGAACAATCTAGTACATTGACGTAATGGACTTGTCGTATACAGTATTCTGAGAAGTAGGCGTAGTCAGTAGACGTAGATCAATAGTCGTAGATCTCTAGTCGAAAACCTGTAGACTTCTAGTGGTAGATCTCTAGTAGAAGACCAATAAACCTCTAGACATATGGACGTAGACCTCTAGTGAAAGACCTGTATTTATGGCTGACACCAGCCAATCACATTACTGAACCCTGTCTGGGTTCTTCTTCCCCACCCCAAGGCCGAAAGACTGACAAGGTTAGTATTCGAATTTATACTCAATACAGAACACACTCAGACTTCTAAGTGCTTTATATACTAAATATTTATGGTCACGTGATCTCAGTAGCCCAATTCATTCAACGGTTACGTTTGATACCTGGAGACCCGTGTTCAACCACACGTGCATAACAAAAAGCAAACAAAAATGAAATAAAAAAGAAAGAAATACATTTGTCAAAGACAGAAACAAACTGAGAAATATTGCAGAAAAATAGAAAAGCAAAAATTCTGACAAGAAACAATGAAGCAAGAAACAATAAAGCAAGAAACATAATTTGGCTTAAAAGAAAGAAACATTGGAGCAAAATAGATTGGAAAGCTATAATTTTTAATTTTAACAAAGAAAGAAAGAAAGAAAGAAAGAAAGAAAGAAAGAAAGAAAGAAAGAAAGCTTTGGAGCAAGTCAGTTTCAAAAGCAAAATTTTTTTAAAAACATAAATAAAGAAAGAAAGAAAGAAAGAATTTGGCTCAAAAGAAAGATAAAAACATTTCAGCAAAATAGATTGGAAAGCTATAATTTTAACAAGAAAGAAAGAAAGAAAGAAAGAAAGAAAGAAAGAAAGAAAGAAAAAGCGAAAGCAAGAAAGAAAAAAGAAAGAAAGAAAGCTTTAGAGCAAGTCAGTTTCAAAAGCTATAATTTTAACAAGAAAGAAAGAAAGAAATAAATAAAGAAACAATTTGGCTCAAAAAAGAAAGAAATATCTTAGCAAAGATTGGAACGCATTCATTTTAACAAGAAAATAAGAAAGAAAGAAAGAAAGAAAGAAAGAAAGAAAGAAAGAATTTGGCTCAAAAGAAAGATAGAAACACTTCAGTAAAATAGATTGGAAAGCATTAATTTTCAGAAGAAAGAAAGAAAGAAAGACAGAAAGGAAGAAAATAGGCAAAAGAAAAAAGAAAGAAACATCGCCACAAAAAGATTTAAAAGCAATAATTTCAACAAGAAAGCAAGAGTTACATAATAGGCAAAAAGAAAGAAAGAAAGAAAGAAAGAAAGAAAAAATAATCGTAGAAAAGTAGATTGGAACGCAGTAACTTCAACAAAAACTAAAGAAATAATAAAAAAACAAACAAACAAAAATATCACAACAAAATAGATTTGAAAGCAATAATTTTAACAATAAAAAAAGAACGAAAAAAAATCTCTGCAAAAGAAAGTAACATTTTAGTAAAATTAAAAAAATTGGTAAGTGAGAATTGTAAAAAGAAAGAATGAAAAGTACTAAATGGACATAAGACAAAAGAAAATCATTGACAAATAAGATTACAAGAAATTTAGAAACGTGATATTCAGCCAGCAGACAAATAATTAATGAGTCATATTCGAAACATGGCACCCGATTGAATCGTTTAGCGATTACGGTTGTTGCAATCAGGAAAGCGTTGAAAAAAGAGAGAAAACTTCATACGGTGATCAACAAATCTGCTGGAAATCGACAAGTAGTTGGTTGAAGACGGGAAAAGAGATGCCTATTCTATGGTGAAGAGATATCAATAGAAGGTCTGACTGGGGTGATAGTGGGAGTAGCAAAAAGATAAAGAGGTGTCGGTAGCGGACTGAATAATTTTTGCATTCGTCTCTCGTCCATCAGGAAGGTTAGGAAAAAGTGAATTGAAACGAGTAAATGTCGCCACGGTAACCATGAATCACCCGCATAGCAACAGATGGTTCCCGGGTTAGAAATGTGTCATGCACACTCCGGTAGTCGTGTAGAAAACAAAAACAAAAACAAAAAACGTCACAACCACAACAAAAACAACGAGAAGAAAAAACACACGAGGAGAAAAAAATGGCGGAAAAAAAGAAAGAAACGATGTCACACGCAATTAAAGTTTATGGTTACCTGAGATAACCGATTTGTTCTTTCTTTCTCACAAGTTTTGCTTGTTTAAATCTCTCTCTCTCTTTACTTTTGCCATTTCTTTCTTTCTTTCTTTCTCTTTCTTTAATTTTACTTTTCTTTCTTTCTTCCTTTCTATCTCCCTTTCTTAAAATATTTTATTTCTTTTCTTCCATCTTGCTCTCTTTCTTTCTTTCTTTCTTTCTTTCTTTCTTTCTTTCTTAATATTTTTTAGTTTACTTTTTGTTTCTTTCTTTCTTTCTCTCTTTCTTTCTCTTTTTTATTTTACTCTTTTTTCTTTTATAATATGTTTTTTATTTTACTTTTCTTTCTTTTTAAAATACTAATTATTTTACTTTTATTTATTTTTATTTTTCTCTTTCTTTCTTTCTTTCTTTCTTTCGTTCTCTCTTTCTTTATTAATATATATAATTTTACTTTTCTTTCTTTCTTCCTTCCTATATCTCTTTCTTAAAATATTTTCTTTTTTTTCCTTCTTGCTCTCTTTCTTTCTTTCTTTCTTTCTTTCTCTTTTAAGTTATGTTATTTTACTCTTTTTTTCTTTTATAATATATTTTTTATTTTACTTTTCTTTCTTTTTTAAAATACTAATAATTTTACTTTTATTTTTTTAATTCTCTCTTTCTCTCTTTCTCTCTTTCTCTCTTTCATTCATTCTTTCTTTCTTTCTTCTTTCTTTCTTTCTTAGTATTTTTTATTTTTACTTTTGTTTCTTTCTTTCTCTGATTTTTTCTCTCTTTCTTAATATATTTTATTTTACTCTTCTTTCTTTTATAATATATTTTTTATTTTACTTTTCTTTTTTTCACTTTCTTTCTGTCTTTCTTTATATATTTCTATTTTACTTTTCTTTCATTATTTTTTCTTTCTCTAGTAATATATATGAATTTAATTTTTTTTTCCTTCTTTTTTTTCTTAATGTATTTATTTCGTTTTTCCTTTTTCAATCTTTCTTTCTTTCTTTCTTTCTTTCTCTCTCTCTCTCAGTCTTTCTTAATATTTTTTATTTTACTTTTCTTTCTATCTTTTTCTCTCTTTCTTCCTTTCTTTCTTTATTTATTTCTCTCTTTCTTAATATATTTTTATTTTTTTAGTATAATTTTTTATTTTACTTTTAATTATTTATTTACTTCTCTCTCTCTCTCTCTCTTTCTGGATCCTGGGCATGACGGTAAAGTGCATCCGGTAGCAAGGCCTCTGATTGGGAGGTTGTGAGGAGCATGGAACCACCTCTTAATTGCTGTTGTTCTCAGCTCCATCCTGACCCGGAGTGGTAGCACCTGTTAGGGTCCCAGCTATGGGCAAATAGTGAAACCCTAAACTGGGGTCAAAACACCGTGAAAGTATAAAAATACACTTTTATAGAAACTAGCAGTATAGCACGGCGTTTCTCGGGTGTAATGAAAGCTTTAAAACTAATCCATGGTCCTGGAGCTCAGACACTTTGGACGTTGGCATGAAAGACTAAAAAGCAATAGTTGTTTCCAGTTCAAGCGAAAGCGTAGACTGAAAGAAAAATGAATGGTTGTAACTCAAATTTTGATTTCTTGGTATCGATATGAAATAAGTTTTTTTTCGTCGTAAACTGAATTTTGAAGGCTAAATAAGTCCTCTGAGCAAATGACATCATGGCTGAAACTAACAACTACAATTATACCAAACTTAGAGCCAAACCCAAAGCAAAAACTAAAATAAAAGGGCTGAAAAAATACAGACCTACAGGCAGATAAACAGACACACACACAAACATCTTGTCTTATATATATATATATATATATATATATATATATATAGATATATATATATATTATCGATTTTCTGCACTATTGTAAGAACTGCAACCTTGAAACTTCTGGATATCATTTCTTATGTCTTTGTCTATGAGTGTATCAAATTTGATTAAAATTGGACCATTCCTTCTATAACCCGACTTTTACGATTATCTATTTTCGATATTTATCGGGGGTACCTCGACACAAAACCTAGCTAAGAACACTCGCAGACGCTTATAGTACAAATGTGTACATTTTCAAGAAAATCGGTTCAGTCGTTTCGGAGTCTATAGGTAACGGACACACACACACACAGACACACAGACACACACACACACACACACAGACAAAGTTTCATTTATAAAAAAAGTTTAGATATATACATAAAAATAGACTTTTATAGAAAAATATACATTTTTGAAGGAAAAATATTACCGACAACAGATGTTTGAAGACAAAAAATCTCAGCAAAACATTTTTGAATACAAAACCAGAAGACATTTTCAGTTTTCTAAAATAAACAAAATAGAAACAAAAAAATGTCATTAAAATCTAAATCAAACTTCTCACTATAACTGAACATTTAAAGAATACCATAAGCCCCCACCTTTTTGGGATTAAATAACCCATAGTCAAACACTCTCTTTCTTTCTTTCGTTCTTTCTTTCGTTCTTTCTTTCTTTCTTTCGTTCGTTCTTTCTTTCTTTCTTTCTTTCTTTCTTTCGTTCTTTCTTTCTTTCTTTCTTTCGTTCTTTCTTTCTTTCTGTCTTTCTTTCTTTCGTTCTTTCTTTCGTTCTTTCTATATATGGATATGAATTTACTTTTCTTTCTCTCTTTCTTAATATTTCTCTGTTTTTTCCTTTGTTTTTCTCTTTAAATTCTGCTTTTCTTTTTTCGTTTTATTATATTTTGTTACTTTTCTTTCTTTTTTTATTCTTTCTTTTTCTTTCTTTCTTTCTTTCTTTCTTTCTAATGTTTTTTTATTTTACATTTCTTTCACTGTTTTTCTATTAATATAATATTATTTTTATTTTCTTTCTTAGTCTCACTTACTCTCTCTCTCTCTCTTTCTTTCTTTCTTTCTTAAGTTTTATTTTTCTTTCTTTCTTTCTCTCTGTCTTTCTTTATTCATATATTATATTTTAATTTACTTTCTTACTCTCTTTTTTATTTCTTCCTTTCTTTCTTAATGTTTTTTTTTTTTTTTACTTTTCTTTCTCTCTTTCTCTCTCTGTCTTTCTTTCTTTCTATATTTTTACTTTTATTTTCATTCTTAATAAAATAATATTAATTCCGCTTTCATTTCAATTTTTTTCTGGATGATTTTTCTCGCGTTTTTACTGACATATCCACCTTTCTTTCTTATCGGTTTCTTTCGAATTTTTTCTCTCTTGCAACTCTTAGATAGATAGATAGATAGATAGATAGATAGATAGATAGATAGATAGATAGATAGATAGATAGATAGATAGATGCTAGGCTTGAGTTAATCTGGGACATAGTATCTGGAGAAATGCCTTTATGAGTCACGCACTCTACACTAACGAATAAATGCGTGTTTAGTTTAATAGATAGGGGGACTCAGAATGAGAAATCAGAGAGCTGTGTTCGAATTCCAGTCGTGTTTGTTGCATTCAAGAGATCATCTTCGAACACTCTTCATATAATTATTAAAATAAAAAATAAAATAAATAATTCATTGAATCCGTTCATTGAAAAATAAAAAGAATAATGTTTATATAAAAAAAAAAAAGCAGTCGAACGTTTAAGCTTATAGTGAGTTTTATACCAATTCAATTTGACTACTGGATATTTACCCAAGTCCTCCCCACTGAGGCAAGACGCTACACAAGGTCAGTTTTAACGCGTACGGTCGGTCAAAACCGCCACAGAGGCCCCGCCTAAGAAGGATCGGGTCTTGTCAACTTTTTTCCTCAAACGAGACTCTGCCGTTCGGCAGACCCTCGCCTGGATTCCTACCCGTCACCCGCCAGGAGACAGGGAGACCGACAAGTCGGATTTCGAGTAGTAATTTGACTCTGACAATTAAGTGCCGTATGTGATATACACTTGGGCGATCCTGTCTCGAAAAAGAAAGAACTACTAGGTAGAAGATTTTCCCGCGGGTTGCCATTCATTTATGTAGTAGCTTACCAACGGAGGAGGCTATATGTTGTGGATCTTCTTCGTCAATTTGTTGAGGAGTCGTGGCAAAACTTCGTAGTGACCGGTTTGTGCCGGGAGTAAGACACGGAACAAGAAGGTAGGTTCAAAAGCAGTGAATTAGTATAACAAGAAACAAAATATTCAAAGGAAGTGTTAATAATGAGTAATATAGAAATAAGTAAGTCCGAAGGTATTATTACGCTGCCTGACTAGTAGCTGTCGTTAACTGCTCTTGTTAACTGCTTTGTTAAACTGCTGGAACTGCTCTTTAACTTCTCGTAACTGCTCTGTACTAGCTACTCTTTAACTGCTCTAACTGTTAACTTGACTGCTCGTAACTGCAGTATTCAGTTACGCCCCCCCCCCCCCACTAGAGCAAAAGTTGGCTCAAGGCCTTTTTTATGTGCGTTATCCGGGCCATATAGCCCGGGAAAAAAATTCTGTCTAAAGTTCCCCAGTCGTGACTCTACTCTTCGGTGGAGCCACGACTGGGTTAATGCTCTCCGCCCGAAGGCAGAGACCTGACAGTGTGCAAGGCAGTTACTGCGAGAAACTGCTCTCCGGCAGTCAGGCAGGTACATTATATACAGCAAGAGGAAAAGTTCATTCCTTGTAGGAGGGTACCATAACCCTATAGAATTTAATCTGCCCTGCTATTTAACCCACAGAAGGAAAAACGACGGATTAATACGTTTCCGCGTGTATTTTCGTGTAAGTGAATGCAACGAATTCAACTGGAATTCGAACTCGGCTCTCCGGTTTCTCATCCTGAGACGATATCCACTGCAACACAACGCACATCTGACTACTACATTTGACTACTGTTCATAAATGCAGTTTTGACCATTTATTTTATAGTCAAGTGGTTCAAAGGGAAGACAACTATGGTTGCCTTCACTATGGAAAGAATAAAAGAAAAACAAACGAAACCTGTAGCGAAGCTTTTTCAAATGCAATTTGACTGCTGTTCATGAGTGCGGTTCGACCATTTCATTCAACTGGAATTCGAACTCGGCTCTCCGGTTTCTCATCCTGAGACGATATCCACTGCAACACAACGCACATCTGACTACTACATTTGACTACTGTTCATAAATGCAGTTTTGACCATTTATTTTATAGTCAAGTGGTTCAAAGGGAAGACAACTATGGTTGCCTTCACTATGGAAAGAATAAAAGAAAAACAAACGAAGCCTGTAGCGAAGCTTTTTCAAATGCAATTTGACTGCTGTTCATGAGTGCGGTTCGACCATTTCATTCATAGTCGATTAGTTCCAAGGGGAGGCAACTATGGTTGACTTCTATAAAGCTTACAAGTAAAAAAAAACAAAAAAAAACAGTCACTTAACTTGGATTGTGATGGTGATGATAACCGAATATTGATCATATAGAAATATTAAAATGAACGATGTTATTCAATTAGAATATATTCTTCTTCAGGCACCTTTTATAGAAAAATGAAGATGTTCACATATATCGAACTGTTATGTTGGTGATAACCGAATCATTCAGTTAATTAAGGGCCATAAATGATACACGCTTGAGCGATCATGTCTCAAAAGAGACATGTCTGACTAAGCAAAAAATTTTCTCGCAGTAAGTTGCCATTAATTTCTGCAGTAAACTGGTTGCCAACCAGAGCTATAAAAATCAATCTGTCCTGTTATTTAATCCATAGCTGGAGAGAAGAGACGGATTAATGCCGTTCCCAAGGGTATTTGCGGATATGATCGTATTAAAGTACCGTTGTGATTTTTTTTTCGGAAGCAATTTAACGCGATGCCTGTTAGATTGAACGATGACTTTAGTTCCACGAAGAGTTATCCTTTGCTGTTTAATCCGGATGTCACTTCTTTTATGTGCCATGTCTTTTCAGGACGTAGGCGATCATGGCTTTTCACATCTCCCTATCCCTGGTGGCTCTTAGCACGCTTTCTCCTGTTACATCACGCAACCCTCGTTCCGTCATCCACCAGATCAGGTCTTCAAATATGTTATCCGCTGCTTTCCCCTGTCTCCTTTTCCCTCTATCTGGCCTGTTAGTATCAGGTTCTCCAAGCCCTCCTTCCTCATTGCATGTCCCAAGAACTTTAGTTGTCTCTTCCTGATGCTCAGTATTAATTTCCTTTTCGTTTTCATCCTTTCCAAAACCTCGTCATTGGTCACATGCTCGGTCCATGATATCCGCAGCATCCTTCTGTAGAACCATATTTTAGCTGGCTCAAGTTTTTCCTCCATCTTCGAAGATATTGTCCAACATTCACTGCCATATTGAAGAACTGACATCACATAGCAATCCAGTACTCTCTTCTTTGTTTCTAGCAAAATTGTCCTGTTTCTTAATACTTTACTCAACTTCTGGAATGCATTCTTGTGCTTTTGGATCTCAGGATTATAAATGTATAGAAACTGCTGTGACCACAATGTGAAGTGTCGGTTTATATATTGATTGTAATATGGAATTAAACTCCCACTTTATATCCAGTATGCTTCTGTAGAACCACATTTCAGTTGCTTCAAGTCTTTCCTTCATCTTTAATGATATTGTCCAGCATTCACTGCCATATTGAAGAACTGACATCACATAGCAATCTAGTACTCTCTTCTTTGTTTTTAGCGAAATTGTCCTGTTTCTTAATCCTTTACTCAACTTCTGGAATGCTTCTTTTGCCATGCCAATTCACCTTCGGATCTCAGTGTTGCACTTTCATCTTCTGTTAGAACACTTCCTAGGTATTTAAATTTTTGTACCTGCTTGATGTTAGTGTCCCTCACCTGTAATTGGCATTTTGTGCTGGCCTTTTTGCTGATGACCATTCAGTTTTATTGCAGTTTATTTGTAGTCCTATATTGTCACTCTCTTCAGCTACCTTCTGTAGGAGGTCTTGTAGTTTTCTTTCTGTGTCTGCTATCAGCACTGTATTATCTGCGTACCTATTACATAGAGCAAAACAGACTGAACCTTGGGAATATTTTTTTTGCTTTTGTTGTTTTTTGGGGTTTTTTTTGTTTTTTTTTTGGTTTTTTGGTTTTTTTTGTTTGTTTGTTTTTTTTTTTCACATATTATCAAATCTTTGAAGGTTATTTAAAGCCATAAAATATTTCTGAATAGTAATAATTTTTTGGAGAAAATAATGAATTTTTAAACATGTTCCACTATTTAACCGATAGCAGGGGGTAGAGGTGGTTTTCTACCTATCCCAAGGCTATTTGTACGTTAGTGAATATAATACGAATTCGTCTCTCCGATTTCTCATTCCAAGGCATTATCCATTACACCATCAACACATCTGTTGTACATAGACGGTTTATGTTTTATTCCCAAGGGCATTTATTTAAAAGGAGGAAACACAGTCTCAGCTGAATTGAATTTACTGATTTCGTTTTTGCACAGAACATTTTCTCCAGTATCAATTAAGACATATCTCAATTTTCCCTCATTGCAAAAGTCAGTCTAGAACATTTTGATGAATAATAGATACAAATAGGTAATAAACGTATGAGCCTCTTTAAAACGAAACAGGGAAAAGGAAAATAGGCTTTAGCTTTTATTAACCTAAAAACCTAAGATCGATTATACACGTTCGATCGAAACTATATACTCCCTGCGGTGTACAGAACGACAGTTAAATCACACTAGGTGGTCTTACTGTGGTTTTAACATTTAAAAAAGAAAAGATTCAAACACCTGGGAAGTGTTTTGACAAGGAGATCCAAAGACGCATTGTAATGGCCAAAGGCAAATTTCAGAAGCTAACCATTGTACTGAAAAACAGGAAAATCACATTAGAAACAAAGAAACTGGGTTGCTATGTGATATCTGTCCTTCTGTATGGAAGTGAATGCTGAACGATCTCATCAAAGATGAAGGAGAGGTTTGAGGCAGCAGAAATGTGGTTTTACTGAAGGATGCTGAGGATATCATGGACAGAGCACGTGTGAAACGATGAGGTGTTGGAAAGAATGCAAACGAGAAGAAAATTGATATTAAATATCAGAAAGAGACATGAGGTTTCTGGGACACGTAATGAGGAAGGAAGGCCTGGAGTACTTGATACTCATAGGTCGGATAAATGGAAGAAGAAACAGGGGAAGGCAGCGCGAGACGTACTTGTTAGGTCTGAGCAAATGGTTGACGGAGTGGAGCGTAGAAGAGATACCAAGAGAAATATTATTGAGAGTGACAAGAGACAGAGCCAAGTGGAACTCCATGATCGCCTACGTTCTGAAGGAACTCGGCACATGAATAAGAAGTTTTATGGGGTGGACTTATTAGCTTCGTGTCTAACCGGTTTTAAATTCAAAGTAGTCCTTTTTCTAAACTGTTTTTATAATTTCATTCCAAACAAAACAATAAAGCCACTAAGACGGAAAGTAGAGTATGAGAAAATTCTATTCAGAAGACAGAACAATAAAAGAACAATTAAGAAGATAGAAGATAACGATTAGCATTGCATTTATTTTTTAAGATCAAAGATAGATAGATAGATAGATAGATAGATAGATAGATAGATAGATAGATAGATAGATAGATAGATCAGGTCATCCACCTGATTAGGTCCTTCAAATATGTTATCCATTGCTTTCCCCTGTCTCTTTTTCCCTCTATCTGGCCTGTTAGTATCAGGTTCTCCAAGCCCTCCTTCCTCATTGCATGTCCCAGGAACTTTAGTTGTCTCTTCCTGATGCTCAGTATTTATTTCATTTTTGTTTACATCATTTCTAAAACCTCATCATTGCTCACATGCTCGATCCATGATATTCGCAGCATCCTTCTGTAGAATCACATCTCAGTTGCTTCAAGTTTTTCCTTCATCTTTGAAGATACTGTCCAGCATTCACTGCCATATTAAAGAACGGATATCACATAGCAATCCAGTACTCTCTTCTTTGTTTCTAACGAAATTGTCCTGTTTTTTAATACTTTACTCAGCTTCTGGAATGCATCCTTGTGCTTTTGGATCTCAGGAATATAAATGTATAGAAACTGATGTGACCACAAACTGAGGAGTCAGTTTATAAATTGATTGTAATATGTAATAGATCCCCCACTTTATAGCCAGCATGCTTCTGTAGAACCACATTTCAGCTGCTTCAAGTTTTTCCTTCATCTTTGATGATATTGTCCAGCATTCACTGCCATATTGAAGAACTGACATCTCATAGCAATCCAGTAGTCTCTTCTTTGTTTCGAGCGAAATTGTCCTGTTTCTTAATACTTTACTTAACTTCTGGAATGCTTCTTTCGCCATGCCAATTCTCTGGTAACATTATATTTCTTAATTAATATAATTGCGGAAGAACTAATAGCATAGAAAATGATACGCCATGAATTTAAACTCGACGCGTCTATTTCAATTTACGCGTGATAACCGTTAAGCCAATTAACGCAGACGTACGAAAGAGGAAACTTCATCAGGACAATTACCATGAAAGTATTTATACAAAAGGTGTCGGGAAGCTACGCTGCTGCTGTGGGAAAGTAACTGAAAGCGAGATGCCAGGTCAGGACTAATAAGGTGGCCGACTAACAGAGGTTAGAAAGGCCAGTATGCTTTAATATTCTTTCTCATAGTTGAGGAAAACAATTCGTAGTTATAAGTTAGTCAATTGCCATACGTGATACGCGCTTGGGCGATCATGTCTATTTCGAGACATGACTGACGAGGCAGATGATTTTCCCGTAGTAGCATGCCATTGCTTTCTTTGGTAGACTGGTTGCCGGCCAAGACTATAGAACCCAGTCTGTCCTGTTATTTGAATCATAGCTAGAGGGGGGAAAACTTATTATATTACCAAGTAGTAATTAGTAGGGGATCAGTTTATTACGTCATAACAATAGAAGACCGATCCCCCACTTTATGCCCAGTAGAAGCCTTAATCATGATTCCAACTATTATATTTAGTCAATCAGTTAAGTGCCATATGTGATACACGATTTGGGCTTTCATGCCTCGAAAGAGACATGATTGACTGGGCAGAAAATTATCCCGCAGTAGGTTGCCATTGCTTTCTGCGGTTGCCGGCTAAGGCTATAGGACCCAATCTGTCTTGTTATTTGACTCATAGCTAGAGGGAGAAGAGATTTATTATATAGTAGTAATTAGTGGGGTATCAGTTTATTACTTTATAACAATAGATAACCGATCCCCCACTTTATAACCAGTAGGAGCCTTAATCATGATTGCAACTATTATATTCAGTCTGTCAGTTAGGTGCCATACGTGATACATGCTTTGGGCGATCATGTCTCGAAAGAGACATGACTGACAGGGCAGAAGATTTTCCCGCAGTAAGTTGCCATTTCTTTCTGCGGTACACTGGTTGTTAACGAAGGCTACAGAACTCAATTTGTTATGCTATTCAAGCCATATATACAAAGAAAAGATGGATTAATACCTTTTCCAATGGGGTTTGCGCATAAGTGAATATAATGTATTTAACTGGAATTCGAACTCGGCTCTCTTATTCCGAACCGGTATCCATTACAACACAAAGCTTCTCGTAAGTTTCACTAATCTCAAGTCGAACCAAATTGTCCTGTTTCTTAATACTTTGATGCTGAACTACTATGTAATATCAATCCTTCCTTATGGCAGTGAATAATTTCACCACAGATAAAGAGGAGATTTAAGGCAACAAGTTCTAGACAAAGACACTGGAAGGAATATATGAACAACGAAAAAGTAAAAAAAATAAAATTAAAAAAAAAACAAAAACTGAAAGAACACTTGTACTTAGAATCAGAAAGAGTTTGTTGCTTGTATTTTAACAAAAGAGGTTTCGGCCGTTGTACGTTCTGGCCTTCTTCGGTCTCTAGAAATTTTGAACCGATCCCTTTATTTGGATCACTGAATATATGATTCTCATTCCATGCGCGATGCCACTTCTAGATGCCATATAGTCATCTCCCTTTAATTCAATTCTCTAAGTTAAAATACACACGGGCCAGAGGAAATACGTATTGGTTAGTTGCAGTGACTTGACCCAAAGAGTTGCGAGTTCAATACCTGGCTACAGCAGAAGTGAGCAAATAAATTAGAAAGTTGAGTTAAAGGGAGATAACTATTTAGCATCTGGAAGTGGCATTGCACATGAAATGAGAATGATATACCCCAGCGATTGAAATAATGGAGTCGGTTCAAAATTCCTAGCACCTGAAGACGGCTGTAGCGTACAACAGCCGAAACGTCGTAAACATGGCAATATGGATGTGATAAACAGCCCGAACAGTGTAAATAATGTAAATACTACCTCATCTCAAAAGTATAGACAAATAACGAAAGAGGGTTGGAAGAATTTGACACTCACAGGACCTTTGAAGACAAGAGAAGCAGAGGGAAAAATCGGGTAACCTATAAAAATAAGTTTGCACAAATGGATGACAGAACCGGAATAAGGGTGTTAATGGTACAGATATTGCTTAAAACTTCAAATGATAGGAAGTTGTGGATAGCCATGATCATTAATGTCCTGAAGGGTCATGGTGCATAAAATTAGAAGAATTTCAAATCTAAAGTCGACTAGTAAACAAAATCGACTAATACATGAGTATATGAGGCTTTTTTTTTCTTTTCACGTCGCCGTTCTTGACAATCAGACGATTACGTCGCTCCCCGCCTAACTTGGGTTCGTCTGCACGTTTGATATTAAACTGTGCCACAACTATTGATTGTGTGTCCATCTGCTGCTGTTCTCATGCTAACTGATCAGCATTTGTAGGTCAGACCCGTTCGCAGGGCCCCACCTCCGCCTCTCTTTCCCGTCTTCACTCGTTGGCCGTCGCTCCCAACCACCGGTTCGTCGCCTGCTTGACTGTGCAGCAACCGGCCTCGCCGTACCGGGAATAGTGTGTCACGTGAGAAAGTCTTAATCACAATAACGCGTCGAAGACAGGTAACCTGGGCTGAATGAGTCACAGTTTTGGCGCGAAAGAGCAGATCAACCGCGAATGTATTCAACATTTAGGACATGACATAACCGTTGACAGCAAGCCTGGAGGACTTTTGTATTGTACTGTGTTCTCAACAGTTTTTACAGAAAATCAATTTTCAACAAAATCTTTTTTATTAAATAGTAAAAAAAAAGTAGCATTTTTTTTTTTTACTGAAGTCACTTCTTAGTATTAATGGCTACTAATCGTCAGCATCTTCCACGTAAACACGAAATTCCACGAATACTATACTCCCTGGTAAATGACCCCACATATTTAAGCATTTGCCTAAATATCTACAAGTAACAGAAAAAATATTGAAATCAGAGCTTTTATTTAATTCTATCTAAACGTTTTTTAAGTTTTATGTCGCCGCCCCGATTAAACACATAAAATTCCACAAATCTTTGTACTCTTGGGTAAGTAACAGCGGATCTCATTAAAGCGTGCCAAATTACTCATATAGCAAATGAATTAGGTTGGTTAATTTTTCGGCACGTCAACATTTGCTGGGTTATTTAATATCGAAATTTATCTGCACACACAGTAAGGAACGAACATACCACTCAGTAGCAATTGTCGTCAATCAGATGTAAACCGTCACACCTTAGAAATTAACAGAACGAAATTTAAATATTAGGAAACATATTATTATTTTGCTCGTTCCTCTGTTATTACGTGCCTTACGTTTTATCATTTTCACAGATAAATAATGGAAAATTCCGTTTTTATTACAAGTAAAAATTATATCAGATATGTTTTTGAGAAAAGAGTGTATAATAATAACGACAGAAACGACGTCTGCTTGAGCAAAATGGGAAACTATTTTAACTTTGAATATTTTATTTGTACCCTCTTACTTCTTTAAATAATGACCTGCATTTATGGTTGCTATTGGAATATTTTGTTAAAGTTGTTTAATATTTAATATTGCAAACAGGGAATTCCCACGTACTTCTTTGTAGTCGCGAAATTCGCAAGTAGCTTATACAATCTTGGTTTCAGTGCTTTCCTTGACATTAAGGATTACTACTCTCCCATGCAAATTTATCACTTTTAGTTCTCACGAGATGCATTTAGAGCCTACTAGCAGTATAGCCCGGCGTTGCTCGGGTGTAATGAAAGCTTTAAAACTAATCCATGGTCCTCAGCCTAAAGAATATTTCTGTAAAGTTTGGTGAGAATCGGATAAAAATTGTGGATTTGCATAAAGGACATACATACAGATAAACAGACACACACACAAACATCTTGCCTTATATATATGTTATCGATTTTCTGCACTATTGTAAGAACTGCAACCTTGAAACTTCTGAATATCGTTTCTTATTTCTTTGTCTATGAGTGTATCAAATTTGATTAAAATCGGACCACTCCTTCTATAACCCGATTTTTTCGATTGTCGATATTTATCGGGGGAACCTCGACACAAAACCTAGCTAAGAACACTCGCAGACGCTTATAGTACAACTGTGTAAATTTTCAAGAAAATCGGTTCAGCCGTTTGGGGTCTATAGGTAACGGACACACACACACACACACACACACACACACACACACACACACACACACACACAGACAAAGTTCCATTCATAAATAAGTTTAGATTTAGATTATTTATATATTATATATGCGCGGTACTTATGTGAAAGTGATAAAGCTGACATCAGTGATAAAGCTGATATCAGTGATAAAGCTGACATATTCAGTTAGATAGCTGTGAGTTTGTGACCCTGGATTTCATGCTTTTCCGATCGCCAAACAAATGTAAAATCCAACGTCACAAACTCACACACACATATATATATATATATATATATATATATATATATATATATATATATGATGTTCGTCCCTCGTAGGCGAGGAAGACGACGACTTCTAGATAGAAGTCATGACATGCGTTTTAATTGGATTTAAGTGAGGGAGAGTTGAGCATGGTTGTCAGCTTCCCTCTTTCTCTTCACATTCTATTTGGGTCCGGTAGCAGGACATAGGTGAGACTTACCGGAGAAAGTCAGGATGGCCAACAGTGATATCATTGTTTTCACTGTACACTGAATGCGCTCCACAACGCTTAAGTAGGCCTTTTTTTAATTATCCCACAATAGGTTGCCACTACCTGCTCTGGTTGCCGGCCAAGGCTATAGAACTCAATCTGTCCTGTTATTTAACCCATAACTGGAGGGAAGGGATAGATTAATACGTTCTCCAAGGTTATTAGCGCGTAAGTGACTGCAGGGCATTCAACAGGAATTCGAACTCGGCTCCCCGATTTCTCGTTCTGAGAAATCAACAGCATCAAGAACGCTTACAACACCTGGCATTCCCAAGTGGTCACCCATCTAAGTACGAGCCCGATTCAAATTTGGTGATTGGAGGAGAACCGGTGTATTCACGTGATATGACCGTTATATATATATATATATATATATACTCCCGTTCAAAATTTTAAGACCACTTAAAAATCTTTAAAAAGAAATATTTTTTTAGGGATAAATTTTAAACTCCTCCCACTTAAGGTTACCAATACTACAATCTAAAAGGTTATGGAAACAAAAAGCTATATTCCAAACATTTTATTTAGAAATTTACATTTTTATAAAATGAGGCGATTTACACATGATCAAAATTATAAGACCAGAGACAACAATTCTACGAAATTGTACAAAAAGTTTATGAAAAGTGTATGAAAACATTCAACAACCAAATTTAATAATGAGTTCTACCTCCGCTGCTTTTGATGACTTCAAAAATTCTGTCGGGCATGCTAGAAATAAGCGTTTCCATTAAGTTGCGGGGGATGTTGCTCCAGCTTCTGAAGATGGCTTCACGAAGTTCATTTTTTGTTGAATATTGTTTGCCATTTCGATAAACATCTCTTGTCATCAATCCTCAAACATTTTCAATTGGGTTCAAGTCTGGTGAGCATGCAGGATGTCCCAAGAGATGGACTCCATTTTCTTGTAGAAAGATCAAGGTCCGTCTTGCAGCGTGGATTACAGCATTATTCTGTTGGAATAATCATCCATCCACACACAAACGATGGCCCCTCCATCATCAATGATGCTTTTTGTAGCATGCTAATATAACCAGCCGCTGTTTGACAACCCTGCACCACCTGGAGCTCCATCGTCCCTCTGTAAGAAAAGGCACCCCATAACATTAGGGACCCTCCACCTCTATGACGTGTGGAGAAAATTTCAGGGGGCATGTTTTTGTTATTCCAATATCGTTGGAAGCCATCAGGACCATTTAGATTGAATTTTTTCTCATCAGAAAACAGGACTTTCTTCCACTTCCCAACGTCCCATGTTTGGTATTCACAACCAAACTTTAAGCGGTCCACCTTGTGATGTGGAAGCAGCCAAGGAATTTATTTACGCTTTTTATTTACCATGCCTTTTTGTCATAAGTGTCGTCTGCAATCAGCATCTGTGACTGCCTTAATTTGACTAGAAGAAAGTCCCCTCTCTTTCATAACAACTCGTCTTATTCTCTTACTCAATGCAGGAGAAATTTTTTGTGGCCTACCAGAGGATTTTGCTTTTCCATAATTCTCACTGTTTAGAAAGTTGCAAATCACAGTTTTACTGCGATTTACCTTAGCTGCGATCGCCCGCTGTGACAAACCTTGCTTATGGAATTCTAGAATTCGAGAACGCTCAACTTTGGGAAGTTTGCTTGCTTTAGGCATGGTAACACCTTTACGCAGTGATTGCTAATCTCTAACTGAACTAAAAACATTGGAATTACCATAGATCTAACAATTTATACGCCTGGTTTTATGATTTTGATCATGCGTAAATCGCTTCATTTTATAAAAATGAAAATTTCTAAATAAAATTTTTGGAATGTAGCTTTTTGTTTCCATAACCTTTTAGATTGTAGTATTAAAACAATTTCTTTTTAAAGATTTTTAAGTGGTCTTAAATTTTTGATCAGGAGTATATATATATATATATATATATATATATATATATATATATATATATATATAATTGTTGCTGAGGAGACGTGATATCTCTCTTAGGGATTTCATGTTGAAATATTCATTCAACATTTTTGAATTTTGAAAATTTATTTTAATTTATATATATATATATATATATATATATATATATATATATATATATGTATATATATATATACCGTTACAAATGTCTATTCTAAATATGGACATGTGGGCGTCTGTGTTAAAAAAATTTGGGGGGAATAATTTGAGGATCAGCTGTTGTACCATTTGGGTCTGACGAGCCGCAATAATACTATCATTATGCGGTGAAATACGTATTACCCATTGAAATTGTAGTAAATCAAAAATCTTTTCTAAATTATATTTCTCTGTCAAATTAAATAAATGAATTTAACATTGAGTTCATTTGAGTTCGTCTCTATCGGAATTTACCTGGACAGTATACCAAGTGTTCCACGTTATATATATTTAGCATCATCACAGCTCATCAGTAAGGTTAGACATCCAATTGCTTCAAGCCAGGATTGAAACCCGACCGAATTGACATCAGTCGGCGATTCCACCTCTAAGCTATGGGCGCTTGAGGAAGGCGGACTTTAGCCTGTTATATCCGAAAGTGTTCAAATTCATTACTGAATGAACGATGCGTAGATGCTAGAGTAGCTACTGTTTTTTCAAAGTCTACCATTCTTCCAGATTGCTCAATCAGGGTGTGAGAGCGTAAATAGTCATCCGCAAACAGATCTGTTTCGCTGTATCACAGCTCATCAATACGGTTAGACACCCGATTGCTTCTAGCCAGGATTGAAACCCGACCGAATTGACATCAGTCGGCGATTCCACCTCTGAGTTATAGGCGTCGGGTATGGATGGAACAAAATTCCATATCCAAACACTATTCTTAAAAAAGTGGTCAATACAAAGTAGAGCGAATAATACGTATATATTTGCATACACACATACATATGTATATTTCCCTACAAACTTAAGTATGCGTGCCAGTGTGTGTTCGTGTGTGTGTATACTCATCTTTTTTTCCATATGTAGATGTCTAAACAAATTTATAACAACCTAAATCTAATGCTTTTCTTAAACTCAGAATTTAAAATCCGTAATTAAAATAAAGTCAAATAAATCTAATAGTCGATTAATAACGCTGGTCTCTTTTTAAATCAAATATTATTGTTAAGGCCTCAATAAATTATTTTTAGTGTCTGTTTTTATATTCTGCAAATTAGAAATTGCTTTGTTTTGATTATTCCCCTCTGTCTATGTAACAATGCCTCCTTTATTAAGGGGGGGGTTGGCTAATCTTGAACCTTTTAAAACTCTCCAACCTTAAATAAACTTCATCACTTGATTAGACACAGATAGTGTCGAAATATTTATATAACTACACACACACACACACACACACACACACACACATATATATATATATATATATATATATATATATACAAGTATTGTTGGAATAATATTCCTTGTCCAAAGAAATACTACTTTTAAAAAAGTGCTCAATACAAAAGTGCTCCTTTTGTCTGAAGATTAGTTTGTAGAAGAAAGTTTGTAGAAAAATTGTAAAGCAAGACAATGAGATCAAGATACTCAAGATAGAAAATGTAAAATTCCTTAATTAAAAATTCTGATCTCACACAGTTCCTCATAGCAGTGGTTTGTGGAAAAAACGTTATTTCAACTCCTCCCATGGGGGGGGGGGTGATCCCCTGTCTCCCTCCATATGTTGTCAGCTACACCTGATTTTTCTATCTCTCCTTGTGTTACGGCCTTGTAATGTTCTTGTAGCCTTGCCTTAAGGGGGCAGCCTGTCTCTCCGTTATATTTCTTTCCACAACTACATGGAATGGCGTACACACAGTCCTTAGTCATGTCCTCCTCTGTTGGGGAGTCTTACTCGGGAGAGGTACCTACGAAATGTCGAACCACTTCTGAAGATTGTCCTGATGTTATATAGGTCATATATATATATATATATATATATATATATATATATATACAAGTATTGTTGGAATAATATTCTTTGTCCAAAGAAACACTAGTTTTAAAAAAGTGCTCAATACAAAAGTAGAGCTAATAATATTATTTATTCATAAATTATAACATGGATATGTTACAATATCACTACAAAAGTAGCCATTTTGTTTCAACACTTTTGTGTCTTGTCAAGTGATGTGATAGTTCTTAAATGAATGGTTTAAAAGTCTGAAAACGAGCATGCCCCTTTAATCAGGGAGGTATATATATATATATATATATATATATATATATATATATATATATATATATATATTAAACAGAGTAGACGTCATAATATACAAAAACAGAGTCATAATATTAAGCAGAGTAGACGACATAATATAAAAATTTTAAATAATAATCAGGACACATTAATTTGACGTTATAGAAGGGAAGGTGGAACTCGTTTAAAAACAAAATTTTAACAAAAAAATAAATAAATAATTAAAATGTAATGGGGGTGTAAATCTAAGTTTCACAAGAGCAGTAAAAAAAAGGGAACTCACAGACCCTCCAATAAACGTAAGAAGCGAATAAAGTGCTCCTTTTGTCTGCACAAACTGGGGCGGTTTATTTTGAAGTACACAGCCTCAAAAACACGTAGATGTTATGATGAACGAGCGCTGTTGCAGAATAGAGAACTATGTGTTCTCATACCGGTTGGCACAGTCATGATTGTCGAGCAGATGTTGTCCAATGGCAGAGTCATGGACAGCTGGAGTGGTTCTTATAGAACGGTTTGGACTACTTGAACGAAAATTAGCGGGGACGGGTATATATATATATATATATATATATATATATATATATATATATATATCAGCCAAATAGTGGCTGGTCGGACCAGCAGACGGCAATTCGAAAAAAAGTCTTCAATGCACAATCAACACAAATGAATTGAATATGCAGAGCTAACACACCACTTATTCGCCACCCAGGTTTCAACCACGCAGGTCTCTTCAGGCAAGCTCTTGCAAGATCTTGCCAGAAGAGAACTGCGTGGTCGAAATCTGGGTAGCGAGTACGTGGTGTGTGTTAACACACACCACGTACTCGCTACCCAGATTTCGACCACGCACATATATATGGGTATTTAGGCAGCAAATTTTCTTTTAAACGTGTCAGATTAAATGAATTGCAAACAATATGTTTGCTTATTTTCAATAAAATCCGTTCATACTCACGTATATTCAATCGCGTATTACAATCAAAAGATATCTGAAATGAACTGTAACGTTTACAGATATTATTTTCATTTCATTCGTTTCTTAAGGTACCCCAGTACTTTCAACCTCTTCCGAGGTCATCTTCAGGGGTGTGAGTTATGGTAACAAATGTAACCGGAAAACTGTGTTGCTAAAAATTACTGTACATTTTTCTGCTTCAAATATAACGGTTGACAAATTGCTTAGCGTTCATTAGAACGTGAAAATTATCCAAAATGAAATTTTTTTTATATGTTGTAATGTCATGGTCATGCACATGTTAATGTATGAAAAACTGTTCTTTTTACAAATATTTTAGAATTATATTTAATAAAAATGAGCAAACATATTGTTTGCAATTTTTTTAATCTGACACACACACACGCACACATCAGAAATGAATTGAGTTCTTTCGGTGACTGGTGTGTGTATACACTGCTTATATACAACACGTTAAAATTTCCCTTCTCTGATTCCATGCGCCTATGGCTTGGTTGGGGTAGTGACTCCGACTGACACCAAATCGGTCGAGTTTCTGATCCCGGCCAAAAGCAAGTGGGTGTGTCTATCACACTTATGAGCTTGGATACAGCGAAACAGGCCTGTGTGTGGATGACTAATATATATATATATATATATATATATATATATATATATTGTCATCCGCAGACAGATCTGTTTCGCCGTATCACAGCTCATTAGTACGGTTAGACTACGACTGCTTTTTTACCCAGGATTGAAACCCGACCGAAATGGCGTCAGTCGGCGACTCTACCCCTGGGCTATGGGCGTTCGGTGGAAGTAGGCAGACTTTTTAGCGCATATCATTATACACGCCCAATAGCTAGAGCGCTCTAATTCATTTCACTGAATGAGCGATGCGTACATGCCAGAGTAGCTACTGTTTATCAAAGTCTACTATTTTTCCGGGTGTGAGAGCGTAAATATTGTCATCCGCAGACAGATCTGTTTCACCGTATCACAGCTCATCAGTACGGTTAGACTCCTTATATATATATATATACGTACTTAACCTAGAGCCAACGGACCTACCTAGGTTTCACCTAATGGATCATCAAGGCAAGTTTTATTTGCTCTGCTATCGTATTGAGCGCTTTAGATTCCTCGTCTCGGGGTTTTTTGTTTTGTTCTTTCGACTAGTACCTTGACTAATGTTCAAGTGCTTAGTTCGTTTCTTTTTTTTGTTTCCATTTTTTTCCCCTCCGCGTTTATACTCGGTGGGTTTTTCAAGACGTGTTTAAAGATAAATTTATAGTTATATATATATATATTGCTGTGGGTATGTTTTCAAATTAATAATTAGATTGTATTTACTCTATGTTGGTGAGTTATGATTCTATTATGGTTTTAATGGCCGACTGGTTGAATGTTACTAAAAAGTGGCTGTATAGAGACAAGTTTCTACGAAAGTGCTCCACTGGGAATATTTTTTCTTTCTTCCTGGAGTTTGGACAGTGTTCCTTTGTGATAATGTTTAGTGGCAAAGTTGATTTTCCAGTGACTTTACGGATAAATGCATAAATGATTCGATGCAACTGCAATTGCTATGCTAAGTGCTTCTTCTCTTGCAATTCTCGCTTTTAGAACACTGATCCGACTTCTTGCTTCCCAGTCAACTTTGATCTTTAAAAATGTCAACTCAATGTCAATCGTTATCTTCTGATAGATAGATAGATAGATAGATACGTACAGACTGAGATAGATAGATAGATAGATAGATAGATAGATAGATAGATACGTACAGACTGAGATAGATAGATAGATAGATAGATCAACGCCCATCACTCTGAGTGGTTTGAAAACGCTGTTACTGATCCAGCGGGCATTCACGCCATGAACTTCGCTATTTCCCAATCCCTTACGCAAGTGGTGGACTTCCCCACTCGCTTCCCAAGCACTCCCTCGGGTCATTCCTCAGTACTAGATATATGTTTCACCTCTGCGCCTGACGCCTGTCAAGTCTCGTAACTTTGCCCTCTCGGCAACTCCGACCACGCTGTAGTCTCTCTCAGTATTTCTTTCCACTCTCACTCCCCTCAGGAGCCCCCTACCTATAGGACCTCCTACCTCTACCAAAAAGCTGACTGGGATGCCTTTCGCGATTTTCTCTGCGACGTCCCTTGGGGAAAAGTGTTCGATCTATCAGCTGATGACTGTGCCTCTGAGGTGTCGTCAGGGGTGAAAGCTGGCATTGATGCCTTCATACCCACCAGGAAGTATTGCCTAAAACCTCATTCCTCTCCGTGGTTCTCTCCTGCCTGCTCAGCCGCCATTGCCCACAGGAACCATTACTTCCGTCTATTCCGGAGACAGTCATCTGATCACAATAGGCGCCTGTTCACGTCTGCTCGCAATGAGTGCAATAGAACCCTAAATGACGCCAAACGGTTGTTTGCTGAGAGAATGCGACAGCGCATAGCTGACCGCAAGTTCGGCTCCAAGGACTATTGGAGGATTTGCAAACGAGTGCTGAACAATAGCAAATCCTCAATACCTTTAATCCATGAATTTGAGGTTTTCACGTCATCTGCGGACAAGGCTGAGTGCTTTGCCCGAAAATTCTCATCCAACGACACATTTGACTCATCTGGAATACACCCACCCGACTTCCCTATTAGAACTGCACGACGTATATATTACCCCGACAGTAGTATCCCGAGTAATCTCAAAACTCGACCCCCATAAGGCGAGTGGAGACGATGGAATCCCGGTGATAGTCCTTAAGAGGTGTGCTCCTGAACTTTCCCCTGACCTCTCTCAACTGTTTAACTACTGCCTTTCTGCTTCCTGCTTTCCTGCATGCTGGAAGTTCTCTTCAGACGCTCCTGTATTTAAGAATTGTGGTGAACCCTCGGACCCATCCAACTTTCGTCCTATCAGTCTTCTACCGATATTCAACAGGCAATATGGCTTCCGCTTTGCCAGGTCCACGGCCGACTTGCTAACAACCGTAAAGGAGTACATGCTCCAGGCCCTTGATGAGTCTGACGAGGCTCGCGCAGTTGCTCTGGACATTTCCAAGGCGTTTGACAGGGTTTGGCACTCTGGCTTCCTATGCAAGCTACGGGGTTACGGTATTACCGGTCGCCTGCTTGACCTAATCCAATCTTTTTTAAATAACCGCAAATTGAATGTCGTTTTGAATGGGCATGCCTCTTCATCCTACAGCACGAATGCTGGTGTCCCACAGGGCTCTATCCTGGGCCCGACGCTCTTCCTTATTTTCATCAACGACCTCCCAGATGAGATCAGTTCCCAAGTAGGCATCTACGCAGACGACATCACAATATACTCCCGCACCAGTAAGAAACCTGTCGTGGCGTACAGACATAATCTCGCTGCTGACATTGAACGGGATCTACACTCTGTGGTGAATTGGGGCAAGAAGTGGCTTGTCAACTTCAATGCGTCTAAGACCAAGCTGTTGTCTGTCAAACATCACAGGCGACCTCTCCTGCCTCTCATAAGCATGGACCAAGCGATTCTCTCTGAGAGCAACACACTACGCCTCCTCGGCCTTACCCTCTCCTCAGGCCTCAAATGGAACCACTATATTGATTCCATAGCTAAATCTACTGCTAAGAAGGTTGGGTCACTATGCCGATCCAGGATGTTTTTTCCGCCTGAATCCATCCTGCATATATACAAGTCAACCATCCGTCCGTGCGTGGAGTACTGCTGCCATTTATGGTCAGGCGCCCCTGCTGTTCTCCTCGGTGTTCTCGACAGGCTACAAAGGAGAGTCTGTAATGTGATAGGTACTGATCTGGCGGCTCAACTGCAGCCACTTCCCCACCGTCGAAATGTGGCCTCCCTTTGTTCTATAAATACTTTCATGGCTTCTTAAGTCACTGGTGCCTCTTCAACAGGTGTTTACTCGTGCAACCAGACTGGCAACTGGGTCCCACCCATTCACAGCCAGGTTAGACAAATGCAGACGACAATTCTACTCCTGCAGCTTCTTCTCTCGCACTTCCTGCCTGAAGAAGTCGCTCCCGTATTCTTGCTTTCCTGACGGCTACAACCTCCAGAAATTTAAATGCAATGTCAATACTCATCTGTTAACCACTGGACTCTAGCTCTCTCCCCACCCCCGTATATCCTTCCCTTTCTCTCCACCTATGTGTCTGTCATCGCACCTGCATTCTCAGGTCTCTATTGCTCCTTTATAACTAGTTTGTACTTCTCACTCTTTTCTAATTAATCTTTTTACAGTTATATAGCCCCCTGCACATCAGTGGCGTTTCCACCTTGCTCGGAGTGAAATGATTTAAAAAAAAAGATAGATAGATAGATAGATAGATAGATAGATAGATAGATATGAACATAGATAGATAGATAGATAGATAGATAGATAGATAGATAGATATGAACAGACATAGATAGATAGATAGATAGATAGATAGATAGATAGATAGATAGATAGATAGATAGATAGATAGATAGATAAGCAAAACGCTACCGCCTGTTAGTAACAACGGCTCTGTTTAGAATGTGAAGTTATCAATGAAGTCGATGTATGTTCAGTTCATCGCAGTTAAGATAATAACCAGGATTAGTGGTTTGGGAGGCTAAGATTATGGTGGATTTTATCTTTCTTCTTCTTCTTCTTCTTCTTCTTCTTCTTCTTCTTCTTCTTTCTTTCTTTCTTTCTTTCTTTCTTTTTTTTCTTTTTTCTTCTTCCTTTCTTTCTTTTCACTTTCTTTTTTCTCTCTTTTGTTTTTCCTTTTTCTTTCTTTCTTTCTTTCTTTCTTTTCTTCTCACTTTCTTTTGTCTTCTTTTTCTTTCTTTTTCTTCATTCTTTTCATTTTCTTTCTTTTCTTCTTTCTTAATTCTTTCTTTTTCTTCTTATTTTTTCCTTCCTGTCTTCTTTCTTTTCCTTTTTCTTTTCTCCTTACTTTTCTTTTTCTTTATCTTCTTCCCTTTCTCCTTTCTTTTTTCTTTCTTATTTTCTTTCTTTTCTTCTTTCTTTTCTTCTCTTTCTTCTTTCATTTTCTTTCTTTTTTCTTTTCTTTTTCTTTTCTTTTTCTTTTCTTTTTCTTTCTTTTTTTCGTTTTTCTATCTTTTTTTTCCACCTTTTTCCTTTTCGTCTTTCGTTCAGTCTATCTGGTTGTATAAGTTTCTTTTTCTTTTTAAGTTGATTCACCACTCAGTTTCTGCTTTTATTTCATGAAATAATAAAAGGAAAACTTATTTTTCCAACGCGTTTCGTTCCTTCATTAACTTCTTCAATGGCAAATCGAGAAAAAATGCGTATTTTTACGCGCATCAAAAGTAACGCTGAGAAAAATAACGTGATTCGTTCAAGTTTTACTTCGAGATAAACCTAAAATATTCTAAAATCTCCAGACGTTAAAAAAGGCAAAGGAAACTATGAGTGGCGCTAAGTTTTGTAATTTTGATATGTTAGACTAAATTGACTTAAAGTTCATGTTGCTATTTTAAAAATGAAACATTAAATATATTTTTTTCATTTCTTTATATTTTATGGACCTACATGTATACATATAACTTTAAACATTATTTTTAATGGATACCCATAATTAAGTAGACGCTCAGTTTATTTTTAATTATATTTATATATTTACTACTACCGGCTTGGATATTTGTGAAATCTTATTGAAAAATACAGATGCCCCCTCCGCCACCGACAACGCCATTCATGGCCGAATCAGTCAAAAACATCTCGAACGATAGATTCTACAGCAAAAGGGGCATGCAGGTTTCAATACTGCTGGAAGGAGGATTATCTTTTTTGTTTTTTCTTTAAAACATTTTGAACAGGTGTAAAGGTATATTCCTTGTTTCCTGTTCAGAATTTCCCGTTTCTGCTAAAGTCTTCTGATGCTTTTTCACTCCCAGTATTCTACTGAACCTTAGTAGTATTATCGCCTTGCTTGAGGTGAACGGATGTTTTTAACTCCTTCACTATAAAAAAAAGCAGTTCTGATAAAGTTTTTAGAATTCTTCACAATAAATCATTTTGTTATGGAAGACAATGTATCTTGCGTAGATTTTTAATTCTTAGTATTAATAGTTTTTGACACACAAATTTGTACACCTGACGAAAAAGGATACCAATATCTTGCGTAGATTTTTAATTATTATATTAATAGTTTTTGACACACAATTTGTACACCTGACGAAAAGGATACCAATATATTTTGCAGATTTTGATTATTAGTATTAATAGTTTTGACAAAGCACAATTTGTACACCTGACGAACAAGGATACCAAATATATGCAGATTTTTAATTTTAGTATTAATAGTTTTTGACACACAAATTTGTACACCTGACGAACAAGGACAATATATCTTGCGTAGATTTTTAATTCTTAGTATTAATAGTTTTGACACACAAATTTGCACCTGACGAACAAGGATACCAATATATCTTGCGTAGATTTTTAATTATTAGTATTGATAGTTTTTGACAATAATAAATTTGTACACCTGACGAAAAAGGATACCAATATATCTTGCGTAGATTTAATTTTAGTATTGCTAGTTTTTGACACACAAATTTGTACACCTGACGAAAAAGGATACCAATATATCTTGTAGACTTTTAATTATTAGTATTAATAGTTTTTGACACACAAATTTGTACACCTGACGAAAAAAGGATACCAACATATCTTGCGTAGATTTTTAATTTTAGTATTGCTAAGGTTTGACAAATTTACACACCTGACGAAAAGGATACCAATATATCTTGCGACGCAAAGTAATTTTTTAAAAAGGAAATAGTTTTTTAATAATAAATTTGTACACCTGACGAAAAAGGATACTAAATTATATCTTGCGTAGATTTTTAATTATTAGTATTAATAGTTTCTTTTACGCGTCAAATTTGAACGCTTATTTAAAAAGTATTGTAAATACATCTTCATGGATTACCTCCTTAATTTTTCACCACTATTAGTATTAATGTCAGTTTTTACGTCAAAATTGTACACCTGACGAAAAGACAATATATCTTGCGTAGATTTTTAATTATTAGTATTAAGAAGTTTTTGACACACAAATTTGTACACCTGACGAAAAAGGATACCAATATATCTTGCGTGTAGATTTTTAATTAATAGTATTAATAGTTTTTGACACACAAATTTGTACACCTGACGAAAAAGGATACCAATATATCTTGATTTAATTATTAGTATTAATAGTTTTTGACACACAAATTGCACACTCACGAAAAAGGATACCAATATATCTTGCGTAGATTTTTAATTATTAGTATTATTAGTTTTTATTGTCAACAAATTTGTACACCTGACGAACAAGGATACCAATATATCTTGCGTAGATTTTTTAATTATTATATTGATAGTTTTTGACACACAAAATTTGTACAACTGACGAAAAAGGATACCAATATATCTTGCGTAGACTTTTAATTATTAGTATTAATAGTTTTTGACACACAAATTTGTACACCTGACGAAAAAGGATACCAATATATCTTGCGTAGACTTTTAATTATTAGTATTAATAGTTTTTGACACACAAATTTGTACACCTGACGAAAAATACGTACCAATATCTTGCGTAAATTTTTAATTATTATATTGATAGTTTTTTGACACACAAATTTGTACACCTGACGAAAAAGGATACCAATATATCTTGCGTAGATTTTTAATTAATATTAATAGTTTTTGACACACAAATTTGTACACCTGACGAAAAAGGATACCAATATATCTTGCGTAGATTTTTAATTATTAGTATTAATAGTTTTTGACACAAATTTGTACACCCGACGAAAAAGGATACCAACATTCCTATGGATTTTAATTTAGTATTGTTATTTTTTGACACACAAATTTGTACACCTGACGAAAAAGGATACCAATATATCTTGCGTGATTTTTAATTATTAGTATTAATAGTTTTTGACACACAAATTTGTACACCCGACGAAAAAAAAAAAAGGATGACAACAATATATCTTGCGTAGATTTTTAATTCTAGTATTGCTAGTTTTTGACACACAAATTTGTACACTGACGAAAAAGGATACCAATATATCTTGCGTAGATTTTTAATTATTAGTATTAATAGTTTTTGACACACAAATTTGTACACCTGACGAACAAGGATACCAATATATCTTGCGTAGATTTCTAATTATTAGTATTAATAGTTTTTGACACACAAATTTGTACACCTGACGAAAAAGGATACCAATATATCTTGCGTAGATTTTTAATTCTTAGTATTGCTAGTTTTTGACACACAAATTTGTACACCTGACGAACAAGGATACCAATATATCTTGCGTAGATTTTTAATTCTTAGTATTAATAGTTTTTGACACACAAATTTGTACACCTGACGAAAAAGGATACGAATATATCTTGCGTAGATTTTTAATTATTAGTATTAATAGTTTTTGACACACAAATTTGTACACCTGACGAAAAAGGATACCAATGTATCTTGCGTAGATTTTTAATTCTTAGTATTAATAGTTTTTGACACAAATTTGTACACCTGACGAAAAAGGATACCAATATATCTCAAAAAAAGATTTTTAATTAGTATTAATAGTTTTTGACACACAAATTTGTACACCTGACGAAAAAGGATACCAATATATCTTGCGTAGATTTTTAATTCTTAGTATTGCTAGTTTTTGACACACAAATTTGTACACCTGACGAAAAAGGATAATGAATATATCTTGGTGTAGATTTTTAATTATTAGTATTGGATAGTTTTTGACACACAAATTTGTACACCTGACGAAAAAGGATACCAATATATCTTGCGTAGATTTTTAATTTTAGTATTAATATTAGTTTTTGATACACAAATTTGTACACCTGACGAAAAAGGATACCAATATATCTTGCGTAGATTTTTAATTATTAGTATTAATAGTTTTTGACACACAAATTTGTACACCTGACGAAAAAGGATACCAATATATCTTGCGATTTTTTAATTATTAGTATTGCTAGTTTTTGACACACAAATTTGTACAATTGATGAAAAAGGATACCAATATATCTTGCGTAGATTTTTAATTATTAGTATTAATAGTTTTGACACACAAATTTGTACACCTGACGAACAAGGATACCAATATATCTTGCGTAGATTTTTAATTCTTAGTATTGCTAGTTTTTATTACACAAATTCTGTACACCTGACGAAAATACGAATATATCTTGCGTAGATTTTTAATTATTAGTATTAACAGTTTTTGACACACAAATTTGTACACCTGACGAAAAAGGATACCAATATATCTTGCGTAGATTTTTAATTAGTATTAATAGTTTTTGACACACAAATTTGTACACCTGACGAACAAGGATACCACAATATATTCTGCAGATTTTTAATTATTAGTATTGATAGTTTTTGACACACAAATTTGAAGACTCCGACGAAAAAAGATACCAAGAGAACTTTATGTAGATTTTTAATTCTTAGTATTAATAGTTTTTGACACACAAATTTGTACACCTGACGAAAAGATACCAATATATCTTGCGTAGATTTTTAATTATTAGTATTAATAGTTTTTGACACACAAATTTGTACACTCCGATGAAAAAGGATACCTTCAATATATCTTGCGTAGATTTTTAAATTATTAGTATTGCTATTTTTAACACATTAAAATTTGAAGCACCTGACGAAAAAGGGTTTTTACCAATATATCTCTATGTAGATTTTTAATTATTAGTATTAATAGTTTTTGACACACAAATTTGTACAATCTTTGACGAACAAGGATACCAATATATCTTGCGTAGATTTTTAATTCTTAGTATTGCTAGTTTTTGACACAAATTTGTACACCTGACGAAAAAGGATACGAATATATCTTGCGTAGATTTTTAATTATTAGTATTAATAGTTTCTTGACACACAAATTTGTACACCTGACGAAAAAGGATAACAATATATCTTGCGTAGATTTTTAATCAATAGTATTAATAGTTTTTGACACACAAATTTGTACACCTGACGAACAAGGATACCAATATATCTTGCGTAGATTTTTAATTTTAGTATTGCTAGTTTTTGACACACAAATTTGTACACCTGACGAAAAAGGATACGAATATATCTTGCGTAGATTTTTAATTATTAGTATTAATAGTTTTTGACACACAAATTTGTACACCTGACGAAAAAGGATACCAATGTATCTTGGCGGATTTTTAAATTCTTGGTATTGCTAGTTTTTGACACACAATTTGTAAACCTGACGAAAAGATACCAATATATCTTGCGTAAATTTTAATTATTAGTATTGATAGTTTTGACACACAAATTTGTACACCTGACGAAAAAGGATACAATATCTTGCGTAGATTGCAGTGTGAAAGTAATAGTTTTGACACAAATTTGTACACCTGACGAACAAGGATACCAATATATCTTGCGTAGATTTTTAATTATTAGTATTAATAGTTTTTGACACACAAAATTTGTACCTGACGAAAAAAAGGATACCAATATATACGTAGATTTTTAATTATTAGTATTAATAGTTTTTGACACACAAATTTGCTTTTGACGAAAAGAGATATGACATATGCGTAGATTTTCAATTCTTAGTATTGCTAGTTTTTGACACACAAATTTGTACACCTGACGAAAAAGGATACCAATATATACCGCGTAGATTTTTAATTATTAGTATTGTAGTTTTTGACACACAAATTTTATTTTTGACGAAAAAGGATACCAATATATCTTGCGTAGATTTTTAATTCTTAGTATTTATAGTTTTTGTGCTAAGAATTTGTACACCTGACGAAAAATGCAATATGTCTTGCGTGAATTTTTGTTCTTAGTATTGCTAGTTTTTGACACACAAATTTGTACCTGACGAAAAAGGATACCAATATATCTTGCGTAGATTTTTGGTTCTTGATATTGTAGTTTTTGACACACAAATTTGTACACCTGACGAAAAAGGATACCAATATATATTGAATTTTTAAATTCTTAATATTGCTAGTTTTTGTACACAAATTTGTACACCTGACGAAAAAGGATACAATATATCTTGCGTGGATTTTTAATTCTTAGTATTGCTAGTTTTTGACTTTTGGAATTGTACACCTGACGAAAAAGGATACCAATATCTTTTGATTTTTAAGTCTTAGTATTGCTAGTTTTTGACACACAAATTTGTGCAACGAAAAAGGATACGTATATGCCCACGTAGATTTTTAATTCTTAGTATTGCTAGTTTTTTGACACACAAATTTGTACACCTGACGAAAAAAGAGATATGACCTGTCTTTTTGTGGTTTTAATTATTAGTGTTAATAGTTTTTGTGCACAATTTGTACACCTGACGAAAAAAGATGTAATATATCTTATTAGTTTTTGAATTCTTAGTGTTGCTAGTTTTTGACACCACAAATTTGTACACCTGACGAAAAAAGGATACCAATATATCTTGCGTAGATTTTTAATTATTAGTATTAATAGTTTTTGTGCAAATTTGCTTTTTTAATGAAAAAAAGGATATTACCAATATATCTTGCGTAGATTTTTAATTCTTGGTATTGCCTGATTTTTATTTTTAAATTTTTTTTAACGAAAAAGGATACCAATATATCTTGCGTGAATTTTTAATTCTTAGTATTGCTAGTTTTTGGCTTTAAATTTGTACACCTGACGAAAAAGGATACCAATATATCTTGTAGTTTTTAATTCTTAGTATTGCTAGTTTTTGACACACAAATTTGTGCACCTGACGAAAAGGTATACCAATATGTCTTGCGTAGATTTTTAATTCTTAGTACTGATTTTGACACACAAATTTGTACACCTGACAAGAGATACCAATATATCTTGCGTAGATTTTTAATTATTAGTATTAATGATTTTTGACACAAATTTGTACCTGACGAAAAAGGATACAATATATCTTGCATGGAATTTTTAATTCTTAGTATTGCTAGTTTTTGACGCAAATTTGTACACCTGACGAAAAAGGATACCAATATATCTTGCGTGGATTTTTAATTCATAGTGTTATGGATTTTGTGCGAGTTGTACACCTGACGAAAAGATACCAATATGTCTTGCGTAGATTTTTAATTCTTAGTATTGCTAGTTTTTGACACACAAATTTGTACACCTGACGAAAAGATGCCAATATATCATGAATTTTTAATTCTTAAATATTACTAGATTTTTGACACACAAATTTGTACACCCACGACGAAAAAAGGATACAATATGTCTTTGCGTAAATTTTTTTAATTCTTAGTATTGCTAGTTTTTGACACACAAATTTGTACACCTGACGAAAAAGGATACCAATATTATATGCCCGTGAATTTTCATTTATTAGCATTGGTGGTTTGACACACAAATTTGCCTGACGAAAAAAAGGATACAATATGTCTTGCGTAGATTTTTAATTATTAGTGTTAATAGTTTTTGACACACAAATTTGTACACCTGACGAAAAAGGATACCAATATATCTTGCGTAGATTTTTAATTCTTGGTATTGCTAGTTTTTGACACACAGGTTTGTACACCTGACGAAAAGAGATACCAATATATCTTTTGCGTAGATTTTAATTCTTAGTATTGCTAGTTTTTGACACACAAATTTGTACACCTGACGAGATACCAATATATCTTGCGTAGATTTTAATTCTTAGTATTGCTAGATTTTGACACTAGGTTACACCTGACGAAAAAGGATACCAATATGTCTTGCGTAGATTTTCAATTCTTGAAAATTGTTGCTGGTTTTTGACACACAAATTTGTACACCTGACGAAAAAGGATACCAATATATCTTGCGTGAATTTTTAATTCTTAGTATTGCTAGTTTTTGACACACAAATTTGTGCACACCTGACGAGATACCAATATATCTTGCGTGAATTTTTCATTATTAGCATTGATAGTTTTTGACACACAAATTTGTACACCTCACGAAAAAGGATACCAATATATCTTGCGTAGATTTTTAATTATTAGTATTGATAGTTTTTGACACACAAATTTGTACACCTGACGAACAAGGATACCTTATCAGTTCTTTATGGAAATGTGGTCAGAAGAATATGCAGCTCAACTCATAATACCAATATTATGTTATAAAACCATTGTGTTTAATTTCTCGCCCGATTGATTGTAACATTATCTCTTTGGAAATGTTTTCTTTGCGTTTATTTAAATGCTACTTTACACGTAAATAGAGTTTAGGACGGACTCTACACGGCCAAATCCCCACCGCCGATTGAGCGCCAGGATAACTCACCACCAGAAAAACACAATTTCGTTTTTTAATAACCAAACAAAAGTAACTTATTAAGGATGAAAACTTTCATTATTGAATTTTTTTTTCTTTAAATAAGGCATTTGGATAGGCATTATGTAAAATATGAAGCAGTTTTTTGTTTTTAATTATTTTTAATAAACAAATTTATTTTTAATAAAGTGAATTATATGTAAGAATAAAAGTGGACTTCCGAGTCAACGCCCAGCGGCGGCAATATGTTTCATGCTTAAACGCAGTTCGATGGTTTGATCATTGCGTTCAAGCAGGAATATGCTGTCGCCACAGGGTGTTGACTTCAGTGTCCACTGTTATATTTGCATACACTCTATCCCTGATACTGAGCATTTTAACCCATAAATACAGCATATCTTAAAACTATATATATATATGTGTGTGTGTGTGTATGTGTGTGTGTGTGTGTGTGTGTGTGTAAAATTTCAGGTAGAATATATCTGTAAAAAAAAACAATGAAGACAAAATGAAAACTTATCTTAGCCAATAGCGTTTCGTTCTCCGAGAGACGTTATCAAGACGAAACGCCATGAAGGACTCTCTTAAGGCAAAATGCGTTGGCTAAGTTTTCCTTTGGTCTTTATTCATATATTCACTAATTACTACTTAAAAATATAATACATATCTTCTCTCTCTAGCTATGAGTTAAATAACAGGACAGATTGGGTTCTATAGCCTTGGCTGGCAACCAGTCTACCGCAGAAAGCAATGGCTACCTACTGCCCAGTCAGTCATGTCTCTTTCGAGACATGAACGCCCAAAGCCTGTATCACGTATGGCACTTAACTGACTGACTGAATATAATAGTTGGAATAATGATTAAGGCTTCTACTGGTCATAAAGTGAGGGATAGGTTTTCTATTGTTATGAAGTAATAACCTGATCACCCACTAATTACTACTTAATATAATACATCTCTTCCACCTCTAGCTATGAGTCAAATAACAGGACAGATTGGGTTCTATAGCCTTGGCTGGCAACCAGTCTACCGAAGAAAGTAATGGCTACCTACTGCGGGATAATCTTCTGTCCAGTTTATCATGTCTCTTTCGAGACATGATCGCCCAAAGCGTGTATCACGTATGGCACTTAACTGACTGAATGAGTATAATAGTTGGAATCATAATTAAGGCTTCCACTGGTCATAAACTGGAGGATCAATTTATTACTTCATAACAATAGGAAACTGATCCCCCACTAATTACTACTTAATAATATAATACATCTCTTCCTCCTTTAGCTATGAGTCAAATAACAGGACAGATTGGGTTCTATAGCCTTGGCTGGCAACCAGTCTATCGCAGAAAGCAATACCAGCCTACTTTCGAGACATGATCGCCCAAAGCGTGTATCACGTATGGCACTTAACTGACTGAATGAAGCATGTCTGTCACTCTGTTTTCAACAAAACAACAAAAAGTAACGACAAATAAAATAGACACACCTTCTCTTGCACAAATCTACTTCCTTGTTTTTTCTTCCTCCTCGGCTCCGTTTCTCTCTCTATCTTTCTCTCTCTCTCTCTCTCATTACCCACGTGACCAGTTATTAGACCTAGAGCTTCTTTCTTCATACTGCTATAGTCCCCTAAAATGCTCCCATAATGCATAATGAATTCTCCCTCCCAAAATTTTCTATTTTTTTTTATTTTCTTTTTTCATAGGCACCTGTTGCTGGGAAAAAAAAGTTAAGTTCACATAACTCAATTTTTCTGCTCTCTTCCCATATTTCACTCCACAATCAGTCAGTTAGTCAAGTGCCATACGTGATACACGCTTGGACGATCACATCTCGAAAAAGACATGGCTGACCGAGCAGAATATTTTCCCGCAGTAAATTGCCATTATTTATCAACCAAGACTAGAGAACCCAATCTGTCCTGTTTAACCCATAGCTAGAGGGAGAAGAAACGGATTAATAGTTTTCCTAAGGGTATTTGCTCATAAGTGATTGCAACAGATTCAACTGGAATTCGAACTACGCCCCTCCGATTTCTCGTTCCGAGTCGATATCCATTGCACCACACCCAAGCTATATAAAGACCGCATTAAAAACAACGCATAGGAAAGAAAGAAAAATATACAGAAAGCTTTTTATTACCAGTGGTGATTCTACGGCGGGGAGCAGAAGGGAACAAAGCACCCCCCAACACACACACACCGAATTTTGGCTGGCACCTCGGTGGGCCTCCCACCACTTTTATAAGCTTAAAAAATCTATGAAACTGATCAGTCTCTGATTTTGATATTCAACACTTTTCCCTCTGCGCTTTCTTTTGCATTTAGCTTTTTAAGGACACATAACAGAGACCAATTTAAAAGAAAAACAAAAAAAATAATACAAGCAGATAGATAGAAACAGACATGTTATTAAGAAGGGAAAGATACTTAATAGTCATATTTTCATATCTGAAGGAAGACGTTAAGGAGGGTCATGGAGAAATTATATTATTTAAATAATTTCCATATTTCAAAGTAGCTTTTTGATCGTATGGTCGAACATTGCCGAAAACATATTTTAATTTTTAAGCTGATTTTTGTACGGCTGTGGTGCTCACAGCATTTTTATTGATTTCGTTGCATTATCTTATTTTCGCATTTTTTTCTCGCATTTATTCTTTTGTGCTTCAAAAATCTAAACTTATTTATAAATGGAACTTTGTCTGTGTGTGTGTATGTGTCTGTGTTTGTGTGTGTGTGTGTGTGTGTGTGTCCGTTACCTATAGACTCCGAAACAGCTGAACCGATTTTCTTGAAAATTTACACAGTTGTACTATAAGCGTCTGCGAGTGTTCTTAGCTAGGTTTTGCGTTGAGGTACCCCCGATAAATATCGAAAATCGATCATCGAAAAAATCGGGTTATAGAAGGAGTGGTCTGATTTTAATCAAATTTGATACACTCATAGACAAAGACATAAGAAACAATATTCAGAAGTTTCAAGGTTTCAGTTCTTAGAATAGTGAAGAAAATCGAGAATATATATATATATATATATATATATATATATATAAAAGGCAAGATGTTTGTGTGTGTCTGTTTATCTGTCTGTATGTCCTTTATACAAATCCACAATTTTTATCCGATTCTCACCAAACTTTACAGAAATATTCTTTAAGCTGAGTCTGAGCTCCAGGACCATGGATTAGTTTTAAAGCTTTCATTACACCCGAGTAACACGGGGCTATACTGCTAGTATTTCAAAGGGGAAAAATCAGAGCAGACAAAACCCGCTGTTCTGCTAATATTGACGTTATTATTAACCCTATGATTTTGTTTTGAAATTAACTTTTCTTGTGTTCCAACAGCTTGAGAGTGGAAAAGAGGGCAAGAATAGATTAGAACTTCACTTCTATGCATGAAAAGCTATTCCGTTTAATTTAGTAAAGTAATATACTTATACTCAAACTCATTCCTAAGTTGTGTATACGATAGTGGCGTAGTATGAAAATGAAGACACTGCTTGAGTTTGTTTCACTCCTCCTCGGAAAAATATCGGCCCTAAGCTCCCACTTTCAGAATTCTACAATTGCCACTGCTTATTGCGTCCGTGAGATGAACTAAATCACCGAGCCTCAACAACTACTGTTCAACAGATGAGCATTTAGTCTGGCTGCGTTTATCGTCTAGGCATGTGAATAAAGAGGAGCTGACGTGAGTGGATCGTTAAAATATTTAGGCTTTGTTGAAAAAGGAAAAGTAGGGCGTATCAAGTGTTAATTGCATCGAAAGGGCGCAGTCAGCGACCTGTGGCGCTTTCTCGAGCAGAAACCCGCAAATTGAAATCAATCAATATGCAATACATTAAAAACATATACGCGTTTCCGTTACGAAACAGTGCACACATGCGCAGTAGCAAAGTATATCGCTAAGTGCCGACAAGATTGACAGGAAGTAGAAAAGGCCGATGCCGAGGACGAATTTTTAAAAAAATCAACTAACAATTGAACAAATTGGCTCAACAATTATGAGTAATTCAAAAGGGCTGCAAAAAATAATTCCACTTTATTTGATTGATTACCTTGGGGTGGGGAACAGTTGTGGCAAATTTCGACAAGATGTTTGACGTTGTTACCGTTTTTATTCTTCGAAAAGAATTATTGCTTTTGAATTCATCCTGTACTTTGAAATAATACTTTATTTCTGATTATATGATTTAATTCTAATTTCATTACATTTTATCGGAATACAAAAAGCGTTTTAGGCCATTTTTATGAGTTGCGTATAAAAGTGCAATGTAGTCAATAATGATATTCGTATGTGAAAAATGTAATGATTATTTTATAAGTACAAGGTTGGTGATTAGGATTATTTATAAGTACAAGGTTGGCGGTAAGGATTATTTATAAGTACAAGGTTGGTTGTAACGATTATTTTATAAGTACAAGGTTGATTTTTGGATAATTTTTTTTTTTTTTTTTTTTTTGTTGTTGTTGTTGTTGTTGTTGTTGTTGTTGTTGTTGTTGTTGTTGTTGTTGAAGAATAAGTACAGTTACAGAGGGGATGTGCGTTGTGGTGCAGTGGATATCGGCTCGGAACGAGAAATCGGGGAGCTGAGTTCGAATTCCAGTTGAATTCATTGCATTCACTTTCGCGTAAATACCCTTGGGAAAGGTATTAATCCGTCTCTTCCTTCCAGATATGGGTTAAATAACAGGACAGATTGGGTTCTATAGCCTTGGCTGGCAACCACTCTACCGCAGAAAGCAATGGCAACCTACTGCGGGATAATCTTCTGCCCAGTCAGTCATGTCTCTTTTGAGACATGATCGCCCAAGCGTGTTTCACGTATGGCACTTGTGGTGCAGTGGATATCGACTCCAGTTCAATTCCTTGCATTCACTTACGCACAAATACCCTTTGGAAAGGTATTAATCCGTCTCTTCCCTACAGTTATGGGTTAAATAATAGGACAGACTGTATTCTATAGCCTTGGCTAGCAACCAGTCTACCGCAGAAAGCAATGGCAAACTACTGCGGGATAATCTTCTGCTCAGTCAGTCATGTCTCTTTCGAGACATGATCGCCCAAGCGTGTTTGACGTATGGCACTTAACTGACTGACTGAATATCATAGTTGGAATTATGATTAAGGCTTCTACTGGGCATAAAGTGGGGGATAGGTTTTCTATTGTTATGAAGTAATAAACTGATCTCCCACTAATTATTACTTAATAATATAATACGTCTCTTCTCCCTCTAGCTATGTCAAATAACAGGACAGATTGGGTTCTATAGCCTTGGCTGGGTTACATAAGAGGAAAGTTATGAGAAAGAGTGAGAGGATATAGGGGTTGTCAGGAAGTGGGTAAGAGAAGGATGAGAATACTGATGAGAGTGGAGTGGACGGACACAGGAGCATGATAGAGAGGATGCAGGTTAGTGAGATAGGAGATGACTATTGACTTTGCATTTAAATTCTTGGAGATTGTAGCTGTTGGGAAAGCAAGTAAATGGAAGGGAATTCCACAGGAGGAAAGTGCGAGAAAAGAAGCTGATGGAGTAGAATATGGTAGTGAATGCTGAACAATCTCATCAAAGATGAAGGAATAGCTTGAAGCAACCAAAACGTGGTTCTACAGAAGGATGCCGAGGACTGAACATGTGAGCAAGGACGAAGTTTTAAAGAGGATGAACACAAAACGGAAACTGATATTTAACATCAGGAAAAGACAGCTGAAGTTTTCGGGACATGTAATGAGGAAGAAGGGTTGGAGAATCTGATGCTTACGGGACGGATACAGGGAAAGAGAGACAAGGGAAATCAATGCATGACATACTTGATGGACTTTAGCAGATGGGTGATGGAGCAGAGACTGAGTGGGATAACAGGAGAAGGTGTATTAGGAACTGCAAGGGATAGGAAGATGTGGAGAGCCATGATCGCCTACCTCTTCAAGGAAGACGATTATCCAATATTCAACGTTATAAACCTGATTTGTTTTTGTAATATTACTTCACTTATTTCTTTATCATAATTAAAATAAACTGCGAAGTGTCTGGATACGGAGGAGAAGCCTAAACATCATCTAATCCCAAGTATAACAACATGACATCACTTGACACTGCATCAAGTGATAGTATCCTATTATACTTAGGATTTGATGGTGATCATTTAGTGGAACAGAAGTAGTGTGATAATGTGCGTTTTTTTTTTGTTTTTTTTCCCTGAAGACGAGGTTATAGTGCAACTCACAGCCAGAAATAGTCAGTTAAATGCCATACGTGATACACGCTTGGGTGATCATATCTCGAACGACATATGACTGACGGGGAAGAAGATTTTCCCGCAGTAGGTTGCCATTACTTTTTGCGGTAGACTGGTTGCCAACCAAGGCTATAGAACGCGGTTTGTCCTGTTATTTGACTTATAGATAGAGGGGGAGGAGATGTATTATATTATTAAGAATTAGTGGGGCATTAATTTATTACTTCATAACAATAGAAAAACGATCCCCTACTTTATGACCAGTACAAGCCTTAATCATGACTCCAATTATTATATTACGTCAGTCAGTTAAGTGCCATACGTGATACACGCTTTGGGCGATCATGTCTCGAAAGAGACATGACTGACTGGTCAGAAGATTATTCCACAGTAAGGTGTCATTGCTTTCTGTGGTAGACTGGTTTCCAGCCAAGGTTATAGAACCCAATCTGTCCTATTATTTGACTCATAGCTAGAGGGAGAAGAGATGTATTATATTATTAAATAGTAATAAGTGGGGGATTAGTTTATTACTTCATAAAAATATAAAACCGATCCCCCACTTTATGACCAGTATAAGCCTTAATCATGATTCCAACTATTATATTCAGGCAGTCAGTTAAGTGCCATACGTGATACACGTTTTGGGCGATCATGTCTCGAAAGAGACATGACTGACTGGTGAGAAGATTATTCCACAGTAGGTTTCAATTGCTTTCTGCGGTAGACCGGTTGCCAACCAAGGCTATAGAACCTAATCAATCCTGTTATTTAACCCATAGATGGAGGGAGAAGCTAAGTATTCATACCTTTCCCAAGGGTATTTTTGCAACGAATTAGAATAGAGATTTCTCAAATTTTGTCGTCACACTGGCAGCGAATATTTCTAGATTCGCTTTGGGTTTGCGGCATTTTTCTGGTAGTTCTGCTTAAGATACTTTTTTTCTTTTTATTTGTGGAATAATTTTAGCTCATTTAATTGAAGTAATTATAACATTTATTTCTTTTATTTTCTTTCGTTCTAATGGAAATTTAGCGACATGGCAACTGCTTTGAGGACATTTTTTCCCTGCTACATGTATTTACTCGTGCTACTAGATTGGCATTTAGGTCCCACCCTTTTACCTTCGAAATAGCTAAATGTAACCAACCCTTCTACTCTAACGGTTTCTTTTCTCTCGCTTCCGTAGAACTCACTTCCGTTTGCTTGCTTCCCTGATAGCTACAATCTCGAAAAGTTTAAATGCAACATCAATTGCCATCGTTTTTCTACTTGATTCAGATCCATCTCTAATCTTTCTTCGACATCCCCTATACAGTTTTTATTCTCTCACTGTAACCCTCTGTGCGCCAGTAGCATTTCTGCCTTGCTTGGGGTGAAATGATTATAAAAACAATAAATAAATTTAATCCGATATTTTTTGATAGTGTGAATGAAGAGTACAAAACTTTAACCCTTACCTTGCTGCTAAAACAGTCATTAATAAATAATCATTTTTTTCTATTTCTACTTGTCTACTTCTATAATCATAAAAAATATAGTCTCTCTCTCACCGGCGCGACGTGGCTTCCCTGTGTCTCTTCTATAAATACTTTCATGGCTTCTGCTCCGATGAACTTAGATCATTGGTGCCCCCAAGGTTCGAATTTGCACGAGATACTAGATTAGCAACTAGATCCCACCATTTTACAGTGAAAAGATAAAATGCAACCCCAACTTCTACTCCAACAGTTTCTTTTCTCGCACTTCCCGACTGTGAAATTCCCTTCCACACGATTGCTTCCCCGACGTCTACAATCTCCAGGAGTTTAAATGTAAGGCCAATAGACACCTCCTAACACACTAACTCGCTTCCATTCTTCCAAACACTCTTCCCATCCTCCCAACTATCTATCACCTCCTTCTGACATTTCCTATATCTAACCACTCTTTCTATACCTTCCCCTATGTAGCCCCATGCGCAATAGTGGCAGTGGAATGCCTTGCTAGGGTGAAATGATTAAAAATAAAATAAAATAAATGTAATAAAATAATTATTTTCATGTTTTTTTTTATCTCATTTTTGCTTCAGAATTCAAAATACGGACCCAATTTTTGTTTCATTAAAACTGTTTAAAAAAGATTAAAATAAAAAATAATTTTTCGTCCACCCTTGTTAACGGAGAGGAAAGTGATGGATCCAAAGCTCCCCCAGATTATATATTAATTACCATAAGACCTTAGTAAAGTAAACATGTACCAAGATAAATAGGATTAAGTTTTTGACGCAAATTAATGATGCTTTTAATCTCTACTTTTGTTTTCTGGATATTTCTTAATCCGACTACATCAGCGAACTACCGTAAACCCAAACTAAAAATATTCGCTCCCAGTGTGACGACAATTCTTGAAGTAGGCCTCCAGTTCTGAACGTGAGTTGCACTATGACTTCTCATCATGTAAAGAACGCCATGAGTTTGATATATTACAGGTCATTTCGAAAGGGACGAACAATGCTAATTGATGTTTAAGTTTGACTAAATATATTCAAAGGGCAAAATGTTTAGTGAGTAAAAAGGGCGTCATTTTGCTGCCCAGTATTTTTGTTTATTTCACCCCAAGCAAGACAGAACTGACACTGGTATGCATGGGGGGTTATATAAGAGGTGAGTGATGAGAAAAGGAAACAACTTACAGAGGAATCAGAGAATGATTAAGAAAAGGATGAGAATACAGGTGTGAAGAGAGCTGCATGAGAGTGAAATGTAAAGGAAGAAAGGCATGATGTAGTCATTACCACACTACTTCTGTTCCACTAAATGGTCACCATCAAATCCCAAGTATAATAGTATACTATCACTTGATGAAGTGTCAAGTGATGTTATGTCGTTATGCTTAGGATTAGATGATGTTTAGGCTTCTCCTCCGTATTCAGACACTACGCAGGTTTTTAAAATTATTATGAAGGGTTGTCATGGAAAGGATGTGTGTCAAGAAGATAAGAGATGGCAATTGACTTTGCATTTAAATTCTTGGAGATTGTAGTTTTCAGGGAAGCAAGTATACGGAATGGAATTCCACAGGAGGGAAGTGCGAGTAAAGAAGCTGGTAAAGTAGAAGTTGCGGTTACATTTGATTGGTTTCACTGTAAAAGAAAGAGACCTAGTTGCTAGTCTAGTAGCTCGAGTAAATTCATGCAGAGGAGGCACCAGTGAGCTCAGCTCATCGGAGCAGAAGCTGTAAAATATTTGTAGAAGGTACAGAGGGAAGCCACATTACGTCGGTGAGAAAGTGACAAGAATTGAGCTACCAGGTCTGGATCAATTACCTGACAGATTCTTCGTTGGATTTTGTCAAGAAGCACTAGATGAATAGCAGAGGCATCCGACCAGATGTGACAGTAGTATTCAATGCACGGGCGGATGGTAGGTTTATATATGTGTAAGATGGATTTAGACGAGAAAAACTTCCTAGCTCTACAAAAGGAACCAACCTTCCAAGCAACAGATTTAGCTATGGATTCACTGTAGTCATTCCACTTGAGGTCGGCTGAGAGATTTAGACCTAGGAGGCGCAGTGTTTTGCTTTCATAGAGACTGGCCTGATTCATTTTGATGTGGGGGCGGGTAGAAGCGGTTGTCTATGGTAGTTAAATGATAGCAGCTTCGTTTTGGGTGCATTAAAATTTACAAGCCATTTCTTACCCCAGTTCACCACAGATTGGAAGTCCTTTTCAAGCTCAGCAGCTAAATTTGCTTTGTCAGCATCGGCAGATTTCTTATCGAGGCAGGAGTAAATTGTTGTGTCGTCAGCATAAATAATGTGCAACATTTTGTATATGCGAGGAACATGCATGGTGTCCTAAAAAAACGGTTTATAAGAAAGACATTAATAACATTTTTGGATTTTGTCAAGATACCCGAGATGAATAGCAGGGGCACCCGACCAGATGTGACAGTAGTATTCAATGCACGAGTGGATGGTAGGTTTATATATGTGCAAGATAGATTTAGATGAGAAAAACTTCCTAGCCCTACAAAAGGAACCAACCTTTCGAGCCGCAGATTTAGCTATGGATTTAATGTAGTCATTCCACTTGAGGTCGGCTGAGAGATTAGCGAGAAGAAAACTCATACTTAATATCAGGAAGAGACAGATAAGATTACTTGGACACGTAATGAGGAAGGAGGGCCTGGAGAACTTAATATTCACAGGATGGATAGAAGAAAAGTGAGACAGGGGAAAGCAGCACAAGACCTACTTTATAGGTCTGAGCAAACGGATAGCGGAGTCGGGTTTGGAAGAGATGCCAAGAGGAAAAAATATTGAGAGCGACAAGAGACAGAGCCAAGTGGACGACCATGATCACCTACGTCCTGAAGAGACACGCCACAACAACAAGAAGAAAAATAATGATAAAAAGAACGAAAGAAAGAAAATTAAAAATGAGTAAATAAAAAAGGATAACAATGGAAAAATAAAAATGAGAAAAGAAAATGAAAAATTAAGGAAATAAAAGGAAAATGATAGAAAAAATGGTACAAAGAAAGAAAGAAAAAAGTAAGAAAAGTGACGACAAAAATAAAATGGTAACAAAGAAAGAGAGAAAGAACAAATGAAGAAAAAGAAAACAGGCAACAAACATGAATAAACAAAAAATGATAAGAAAGAAAGAAAGAAAGAAAGAAAGAAAAAGAAAGAAAAAAAGGGAGAATGAAAACGCAACAACAAAAATAAGTTAAAAAAATAAAATGATGAGAAAGAAAGAAAAAGAAAACCGAACAAAAGTAAAAAAGAAAAAGACAAAAAAGAAAAAAAGAAAGAAAGGAATAATGAATGAAAGAAAGAAAATAAAAAATACAGAAACAAACAAAAAATACAAACGCAGAAAAACTGACTACAAAAATATGTCAGCTAAAATAAAATAAAATAAAAATAAAAATAAAATAAAATAAAATAAATAAAATAAAATAAATAAATAAATAAGATAAAAAATAAATAAATAAAATAAAATAAATAAATAAAATAAAATAAAATAAAAATAAAAATAAAATAAAATAAGTAAATAAAAAATAAATAAATAAATAAATAAAATAAAAAATAAATAAATAAATAAAATAAATAAATAAATAAAATAAAATAAAATAAAATAAAATAAAATAAAAATAAAATAAAAACTGACTACAAAAATATGTCAGCTAAAATAAAATCATAAAAAAGTAAGAAAGAAAAAGAAAATTATTATTATTAAGAATACACCTTTAAGTGCCGAATCTAGGTGAGTCGTCAGTGTTGTTGCTCTAATGTCACTAGAAGTTTCGGGTGTAAATAGACAACAGACTTCTTCGATAGGCGACCCGACTGTTTATGAGCAGTATTCGGCCCGCACCCAGACTAAAAAAAATGCTACTAGCTTTAGGACGTGCATGATATAAATTCCCCCTGATAACAACAATTTACTTGGGTTATTCGATGTTATAGATCGGGTATGCTCGGTTGTACTGAACTTTTTACATTCAAGACAGGGTATTTCTGGAGGAAGAGAAGAAAACAAACAAATACATACATATATATATATATATATATATATATATATATATATATATATATATATTAATAAAACGTTATATCATATTTACTCGTCTTTCGATTTTTCTTTCTCTTCTTCCTCTTTTTAACTTCTTTATCATATCTTATTTATTTGATCTTTTCTTTTATATCTTTATTCTTATTTTCCTTAACTACACTTAACAAAATATTTACAATAGAATGAATAAAATGACTTTGACTATTTACAAAAAAAAAATAAAATAAAAAAAATTGTACTGAACTTTTTACATTCAAGACAGGGTATTTCTGGAGGAAGAGAAGAAAACAAACAAATACATATATATATATATATATATATATATATATATATATATATATTAATAAAACGTTATATCATATTTACTCGTCTTTCGATTTTTCTTTCTCTTCTTCCTCTTTTAACTTCTTTATCATATCTTATTTATTTGATCTTTCTTTTATATCTTTATTCTTATTTTCCTTAACTACACTTAACAAAATATTTACAATAGAATGAATAAAATGACTTTGACTATTTACAAAAAAAAAAAATAAAATAAAAAAAATCTCCTAAAATGCAGTAATAATTATTCGGGATATTGATTGATACTCTAAAAAAAATTCAAAACTAAAGAAAATAACATTTGATAAAAATTAAAAAATTAAAAAAATTATCAAAATATTTACATGTTAAATACACGTTAAAAAAATAATAGCGTGTAAATTTTAGTTAAAATAAATTACTCCCCCCACCTCACAAAAATCCTCAAGAGAAGAATTTCGTTTAAAAAAAAAGAGAAATAACAAATAATTAAAATTGCTTATAATAAATTAATCAAAATAATTATTTACTCATTAAAAAAATACTTTGTTAAAATAAATTACTCCTCAAAAAATAATTAAAAGAAACCGTTTGAAAAAAACAACAAAAAAACGAGTAAATAAGGAAAAAACATTGCGAATAAAGAAAAAGAAAAATTACGAATAATAATTTTACAAGAAAGACCAGTAAAACGCAATATATATATATATATATATATATATATATAAAACGCATATATATATATATATATATATATATATATATATATATATATATATGCCGTTAAATATGCGGCTGAATGCAACTAAAAAAAATCCTCTGAAGCTTCTCAAGTAGAAAGAATTGGATAGCTAAGAAAGAAAGAAAGAAAGAAAGAAAGAAAGAAAGAAAGAACGAAAGAAAGAACGAAAGAAACAAAGAATGAAAGAAAATTAACTAATAAGTAAATGAAAAGTATTTTTTTAAATAAGTAAATAAAAAGAAACGGTTAGTAAAGAAAGAAAGAAAATCGACTAAAAAAGAAGTAAAAGCAGAAAAAAAGGAAGAAAACTAATTACAAAAACAAACAAACCGAAAAGACAGAAAGAAAGACAGAAAGAAAGAAAGAAAGAAAGAAAGAAAGAAAAAAAGAAAAAAAGAAAAAAGAAATAATTTTTTAGAAATAAGTAAATAAAAAGAAACGTTTAACAAAGAAAAAAAAGAAAACAGACTAAAAAAGAAGTAAAAACAGAAAAGAAAGCATATTACAAAAACAAGCAAAACGAAAAGAAAGAAAGAAAGAAAGAAAGAAAGAAAGAAAGAAAAATGAGAATGAAAGCAATATAAAAAGAAAATGATAAATTCGTATAGCAATAATTATCATGAATCAGTGTGGTGAATGTTATCCAACGCTCTGCGGTTTTTCGCTCAATCTTCAACACGTCGTTTCCCTTCTTGTTGAACTGAATTAGAACGTTTCTCAATTGTAGCCCAACTAATAACCATTACCCGATCGGTCGTAATGAGTCATTCTCTAAATTGCTGAGCCAGAGAAGCAGACGACAACCGCTTGTCGGCGCAACTTTTCCAAATGCCAGAGGCAAGAAGACATTTGTTACAATCTCTTCTTATTCACTGCGGGGTCATCTACTGACTTCTGACTAGACCGACACGCATCCAGGACCTTGCCTTGCCGACTCTAATCAAATAGTGTTTGTTATTATTATGAACCTAGAAAAAAACAAAAAGGAAAAAAAAAAAAAAAACGAACAAAAACACAAAGAAAAAAGACACGCAAAATAAAATAAAAACAAATAATTAAACAAACCGAACGTGGCTGGGGGCGTAAACATTAAAAGCAGTTTATATTAAACAGAATTGCATTTGCGAATTGATCATCAGCAAAAAGGGCAGCCCAAAATGCCAAATACAGGTGAGGGATACTAAAATCAAGCAGGTACAAAAATTTAAATACCTGAGAAGTGTTATAACAGAAGGCAAAAAAGCAACACAGAGATCCGAAGGTGAATTGGCATGGCGAAGGAAGCATTCCAGAAATTGAGTAAAGTATTAGGAATATGTGAAACAAGATGGCCTAATAACGGAGATTTCAGTAGCGACACCCACAGGATAATATATGCAGGAGGAAAAAAACACGAAAAAGGGGTCGCTTTAATACTAAACAAACAAGTGAAGAGATGTGTACTTGGATACTGGCAACTGTCAGAGAGAGTCCTCTTGGTTAAACTGCGGGAAGGCCCCTCAATATAGCTATTATAGTAGTCTATGCGCCAACAACTCAAAGCTCAGAGGACGAAATAGAATCATTCTATTCAATACTGGACAGTGCTAAGGCTCAGTGCAAAAGCCAAGAAGTCAGGATAATAATGGGGGACTTAAATGCAAAGGTAGGTAAAGATAGAGAAGGAGACACGAACGGCAACTTCGGACTAGGAGAGCGCAACGAAAGAGGAGAAAAATGGATCCAATGGTGCTCAGCCAATGACCAGGTCATTACTAACACCTGGTTCCAAGAACACCCACGACGTTTATGGACATGGAGAAGCCCAGGAGGGGACACGAAGAACCAAATAGATTATATAACTATAAACAAGAGATTCAGGAACGCAGTAGTCCAATGCAAAACGTACCCAGGTGCTGACTGCGGAAGTGACCACGTCCCAGTCATCTGCAAACTAAAAGTGAAACTCCGAAGACTGAAGAAACCCAGCATAACACCAAGACTGCAATACGACACACTAGAGGACGATCTCACCCTGCAGAAAGAATATAATAACAGCGTAAAAAAGAAATATGAAGAACAAATTGGAAAAGGATACTCAAAATGGGAGTCACTAAAAGAAGCAATGGTGACCTCAGCGAACAACATAGCCCCAAAGGAAATCAGACGCAGAAGAAAAAATGAGTGGATGACCGAAGAGATCCTCCACATGATGCAAAGGAGACAAAAAATAACGCCAAGACACGGAGCAGAGTACAAATAACTTCACAGGGAGATAAGGAACAAATGCAGACAAGCCAAAGAGGAATGGCTCAACAACAAATGTGCAGAAGTAGAGAGACTGAGCAGGAACAACAAAGCAGAAATGCATAAAGAGATAAGAGAACTGACAGGACAAAAAACCTGTTCCTCAACAGGATGCATAAAATCCAAGGAAGGGACAATCATAGTAGAGAAAGAGGAAATACTCCAGCGATGGGAAGAATACATAAAGGATCTCTTTTGCGACAAGAGAGAACAACCGAGAATACACAAGGAGATGGATGGACCGGAAATACTAAAATCCGAAGTGGAAGCTGCAATGGCCAAAATGAACAGAAATAAAGCACCTGGCCCAGATGGCATAGTGATAGAGCTGCTGACAGCCTTAGAAGAATATGGCATAGAAAAGATTACCGACATAATAAACGAAATTTATAGCAGCGGAATAATACCAGACGACCTATGCAAGTCGATATTTATAGCACTGCCGAAGAAACCAGGTGCAAACGAGTGTGAACTACACAGAACTATCAGCTTAATGAGTCACATTACAAAACTGATTGTCAGAATCCTGATGAATAGAGCGAGAAGCAGAATCAGGCCAGAGATAGGGCAGGAACAGTGCGGGTTCGTCAAAGACACTGGAACAAGGAACGCCATATTCATGATTAGGATGCTCTCTGAAAGGGCATTACAAATGAAGAAAGACTTGTACCTATGCTTCATTGATTACGCGAAAGCATTCGACAAAATACGACACAAAGAATTGATGGAAATGATAGGCAACCTCGACATTTTCGGCAAAGATATAAGAATAATCAAGAATCTCTACTGGCAGCAAACGGCCTGCATACGGACAGGTAACGACCTCAGTAGATACACAAAGATAGAAAAAGGCGTAAGACAAGGATGTGTCTTTTCACCGGATTTGTTCAACCTATACAGCGAGAATATTTTGAGGACCCTAGATGACACACCAGGATTTATTATTGGAGGCCACAACCTGAACAATATAAGATACGCGGACGATACAGTACTGATTGCGGACACGGAAAGGAAACTGCAAAATCTCATACAGAAAGTAGCAGTGGAGAGTGACAAGAAGGGACTACAAATAAACTTTAAGAAAACTGAGTGCATGGTCATCAGCAAAAGATACAACCCAAAATGCCAAATACAGGTGGGGGATAACAGAATCAAACAAGTCCAAGAATTTAAGTACCTAGGAAGTGTTCTAACAGGAGATAGAAAGTGCGACACGGAGATCCGAAGGCGAATTGGCATGGCAAAGGACGCGTTCCAGAAGATGAGCAAAATACTAACACACAGGAAGATCTCAATAGAAACGAAGAAAAGAGTGCTAGACTGCTACGTGATGTCAGTTCTTCAGTACGGCTGTGAATGCTGGACAATATCATCGAAAATGAGGAAAAAACTGGAAGCTGCCGAAATGTGGTTCTACAGAAGGATGCTACGGATATCGTGGACTGAGCATACAAGCAACGACGAAGTGTTAGAAAGAATGGCAACAAAAAGGAAATTGATGCTGAGCATCAGGAAGAGACAACTGAAGTTCCTGGGACATGCAATGAGGAAGGAGAGCCTGGAGAACCTGATACTGACTGGTCAGATAGAAGGAACGAGAGACAGAGGAAGGCAGCGGATAACATATCTGCAGAGTCTGATCAGGTGGATGACGGAACGGGGGTTGCCAGGAGCAACAAGAGCAAACATACTAAGAGCCACAAGGGATAGGGAGACGTGGAGATCCATGATCGCCTACGTCCTGAAGGGACAGGGCACATAGAAGAAGAAGATTAAGAAACAGGACAATTTCGCTAGAAACAAAGAAGAGAGAACTAGATTGCTGTGATGTCAGTTCCTCAATATGGCAGTGAATGTTGGAGAATATCATCAAAGATGAAGGAAAAACTTGAAGCAACTGAGATGTGGTTCTACAGAAGGATACTGGCTATAAAGTGGAGGATCAATTCCATATTACAATCAATATATAAACTGACCCCTCACTTT